>OY365810.1:13537300-13547300 GCA_959347315.1 Bimastos eiseni
ATGCGTGCGTGTGTATGTATGTATATATCTATATATAGACACACTTCTTGTATATATATATATATATATATATATATGTGTGTGTGTGTGTGTGTGTGTGTGTGTGTGTGTGTGTGTGTGTGTGTGTGCATGCATGGGTGTCGTTAATTAGCCTCTTGTCAGTGGACTTCGCTGGATTGAACTCGGATCCATGCGAATCCTGAGGCGATCTGACACTTCGGCCGCTACTAGTGTCCGAGCGGTAGATGGCGCTGACGTATAGTGTACCCGCGGCCGAGCTTTTAATAATTCCCCGATCGATTGCGACCAGCAATTTAACCCCGTCCACGCGACGGAGACGGAGAGAGGGTTAGGACGCCATGTCCGTTGACAGGTTGACGCCGATAGGGAGGCGGAATCGATTCGTCCAGACGGAGAGATTAGGAAGGGAATCGGTGGAAAGAGTCCGGTTCATGTCCAGTTGATCCATCACGTCCGGGGAACAGGTTCAGTGGGATCAGACTCAAGTCCACGATAAATTCCTGCGTCAATTGGATGCATGGAGTGAGTCCTGCAGGACTTCCTTATTTATATGGCGCAGAAGGAGTTTCAATGGATGGATGTAGGATCAGTCGATCGGGCAGAAGGAGATCGGTCTTGTATATGAAATGGCGCATTCGGGGTTATTGCAGTGGGTATTTTATATGGAGGCCGTATACACCTGGATCGACTCTGAGAATGGAAAGGGCAAGGAAAGACGAATGGATGTTCGTTGGAGAATAGTGTCCATTATTTCCTCAGTAATAGGATAATATTTCCACTAGTTCTTCCATTGCTGAATTGTTTCCGTTATTTCTCCAATTGCTGAATGATTTAAATTATTTCTCCAATTGCAGACTAAATTTCTCCATTATTTTTCCAATTGTTGGATGGTTCCATTATTTCTCCAGTAGGAGAATAAGCAACTGCATTATTTCTCCAATTGCATGCTAAATAGTTTCCATTATTTGGAAACTATTTAAGGTGTGGCACAGTGGCTGATCGGTTAGCGCGGTCAGCCCGTAACGTTCAGTGTTTGCTGAGCGCACGGGTTCAAGCCTCGTCCGGGACGTCAGTCACTGTGTAGGGACCTTGAGCAAGTCCTTTGCGCATCATTGCTCTGCAGTACGACTGCAATTGCACCTTCGAGGCATGTGTATGCACTTCTGAGCAAAAGATGTTGGAAGAAGGGCGGTATCAAATTTCGGTAATAAGAATAATAATTGAAAAGCTTTGTGGTTCCAGGTATGATGCACTTAGATTTCCAAATCCTTGAAAGCTAATAAGAAATAGTAGTTTTGAGTCGTTTTTTGAAGGAAGGAAGTGAATTTGAGCTACGAATAGAGAGTGGCACTCAATTCCATTCCTTAGAAGCAGAGGCATGGAATGCATGAGCGCCCATAACTGTTCTACATCATGGTCATCTAAAAGACCTTTACTTGATGATCGTAAGCAACGAGGAGGGATGCATATCATGGTTCCAGTGTCAACTTATGTGCTCTGGACATCTCTAAAGCTTTTCACAAAAGTGCATCACTATGCTTTATTGAATAAGCTAATGGACAGGTAAGTTCCTCGTGAAGTTTTAACCACTCTCATAGTCTGTGTGTAGCATTTGTGATGTGGGACAACTTAATCATACATGATAACTCTAACATATGGTGTTAGGCAGAGTGGTGTGCTAAACCCCCGTTTTGCTTGCTGTGTATGTCAACAACATAATGGTGTGGCACGGTGGCCGATCGGTTAGAGCGGTCAGCTCGTAACGTTCAGTGTGTGCTGAGCGCACGGGTTCGAGCCTCGGACGAGGCGTCAGTCACTGTGTAGGGACCTTGAGCAAGTCCTTTGCGCACCATTGCTCTGCAGTACAACTGCAATTGCGCCGTCGAGGCGTGTGTATGCACTTCTGAGCAAAAGATGATGGAAGAAGGGCGGTATCAAATTTCGGTAATAATAATAATAATAATTATTATTATTTCTCCAATTCCTAAATTTTTACATTATTTCTCTAATGGGAGAATAAATGTCTCCATTGTTTCTTCAATTGCATGTTGAATAGCTTCCAATTGAAAAATAAATATCTCCAATTACGTTGAGAATTACTTTACGATTTTCTCATCGCTTCTAGTCTTGACCCCTACGCTAATAACGTCTCATCGACCCCCGAGGGGGTCGACTTGACCCCCTCACATTCATTCAGCACACAGGCATTACATGTGTACAATTGATCAATTATTGTTAGTTCCTATTAGCAAAGATGGTAGAGTCGTAGATTAAGATATGATTTGGTTTGTGTCACATTGTGTGGTGGTCAAAGCATTAAAATATTAGATCAATCGTTACTTAGCTTTACTTTGACTGGCCTGGTGGTATCTTAGTGGTATCTGACATCTTAGTCTGCGACTCTATCATCTTTGCTATTAGTATGTCAGCTTGAGCTAAATGTTCAGACTTGCATCGTATCACACTGCTAGTAATTGCAGAATCTTGACTCATCGTGGAAGTTCATTACTTGACAAAAAATAACGAAAGTTATAAGTGTTGGCTATTGCTATTGTCTTCTCTGCGTTAGTCAGACTATTCAAGGGGTCTGAAACGCGAGGAGCAAATCGCGAATAGCCTAATAAACTCATTGCGGCTTAAGAAATTATTATTACATCCTTTTTTGCATAATTGTATTTTGAACCTCCCTGCTTCTTTTTTGACAAATCGGACCCTGCTTTGTCCACATTGGCCAATATTCAGGGTCCAATAAATATAACCCTGAATAAAATAGTAAATCCTTCCAATGTCAATTGAAGCTAAAGCGAATTCAAAAATTTAATCACTGGTGCACATTTCGTCAAACGTATACCGCCTACAGGAACCCATGTCGAATATTGACGTGAATGTCCAAGTTTTTTGTCTGTCTCGGCTTATCTGTCAATATGTCTGTTTGCCTGGCTGCCTGACTGCGTGTCTGTGCTTCAGTGTATTTCCCTTCATTCTGCTTTTCTTCACTTAGTTTTCTCTATATTTATTAAATAAACAGTCCATTGACCACTTTGTACATTAACAAACCATGCACAGGTTGCAGCCTTTGAATGCAGCCATCTGTGTAACATGTATGTCCGCGTCAATCCGTCATTTTCCCACCAGTCCACGACCTCCCTTCTCTGGACACCCACCCTACATTCACCCAACGATGTACACCCACCCACCCACCCACTCACCCATTGGTCATTTATTCGTGCATGACCCATTGCAGAAACCAACACAACCAGATTCATATCGACGCTCAGTTTAAAACAAAAGCCAACGAACCACCTGATGCCACAAAGGATTTCACTCGACGTCCAAATAAGCATATAATTATCGAATCATCAGGCTCTACAAATCAATCGGAACTCTCTCTCTTTCTCATCAGATGCGGTCTCTCGTGATTACGGTGATGATGATAATGATGATAATAATAATGGTGAAATCTGAATGGCCGACATAGACGGAGAGAGACACTGCATGGGAAACAGCTTGCACGTCGGCTCATCCGATTTTATATATCGCAAAGAACGTTCGATGAAAACCAGGCCTCTGTCTCAACGCTAACTTGCTTTTCCGTTCATATATATATATATATATACGTGTCTACAAGTTATATTTTTAGTATATATTTCTGTTTACACACGAATATTTACTGCATTTATGTTGAGTATATAATTATTTTGTATACAAGAGTATATTTATATCTAAATGTGCAGCGGTCTAAAAATTGCAGGTCGATGTTTAACATCTGGTGTTAGTCGCCTACGTCTGTCAATGAGGCGATCATGGATCTATAATAGGCAGTTGGGCGATCGTTGAGTTTATAATATCGAGTAGCGGCAATCCCTGTTCTATTGATGTTGCCTAATGATGTCAGTTTGCTCAACATTTTGCGAGGGACTCTCGGTATACGAAGTGGATTCCCGAAGCGACTCGTCCTGAAAAAGGCGTAGTAAAAAACTGACCATATAATTAATAATGATATATAACACGCTTCACGAATATTTTAAACATAGGCTATTCGACAAGAACTGCAACAACAAATAGGACATCAATTATTCGAAACATGTTGTCCTATAGTTTGAGGCGCAGAAACTTGCCAGAAAGACTCGCGATTGAACGACATAAGACAAGATGACGGCATTTTGAGGCGTATAAAGAGAAGACGCCATTTTAAAGTCAAAAAGAAATAAGTACGGTAGCCATTTTGAGGCGTGTAAAGAGAAGACGCCATTTTAAAGTCAAATAGAAATAAGTACGGTAGCCATTTTGAGGCGTGTAAAGAGAAGACGCCATTTTAAAGTCAAATAGAAATAAGTACGACATCACTTTTAGCCGAATGGAGATGAGACGCCATTTTGAGGCGATATATAAAGAAAAGGCGTTATTTTAAAACCAAATAAAGAGAAGACGCCCTTTTTAACCAATTAGAGATGAAACGCCATTCGAGGCGATATATAAACTTATAAAGAGAAGACGCCATTTTAAACCAAATAAAGAGAAAATGCCATTTTAAAACTAAATATAGAGAAGACGCCATATTTACACAAAATAGATATGAGGCGCCATTTTGAGGCGGTATATAAATATAAGACGTCATCTTGAAATCAAATGAAGAGAAGACGCCATTTTTAGAGCAAACAGCGCCATTTACACTAGAGCGTTGGAAGGAAAACATGACAATTCCGACTCATAAAACCCCTTCAGTTGAGGCAGAAACTCGCGAAGGCGCATTTGCGTATGTTTCAAGTCTGCAGAAGTATTCTTTACTATGTTACCGTCAAGCATGGACTTCAATATCAGTCGATCTTGTAACCTAAAGCTGATAAATTAAATTACTAACTTAATAATAAATGCATAATCTTAATCTTTACATTTACGTGTAATGTCACTATATAGGCCAAGCGATCTGAGTTAAATCAGAATATCAATTGCGATACACTAATAGGGGCACGTATAGGCCTACTTGCCATTAAAAGCAACGCCGTCATCTGCGCAGATTGGAACCTCGTAACCGCGTCACGTATAGAGCTACAGGGTCCTACTCCAGTCACATTTAGCGTCAATCTATAGCGCCTATTTATAGGCGTTAAATCGCGCCGTCGAGGAGTGTGTGTACTTCTGAACTAAACTGTAAGAAGGGCGATATCAAATAACAGTTGTATTGTATTGTATTGAAAGGGAAAAGTGCGATAATATAGGAAAGCATTCGAACAAAGTCTTAACTTCGCAAGTCAAATAAATGAAAAACAAAACCGTGTATTGCACCAACCTGTTTAAACTTTCTTCAAAGCATAATGACCAGTACAGCGGTTCCCAGCTGGGTACGCCAGCTGCTGCCAAGGAGTATGCGCAACATTTTTTTAGAATTTACAATAAATATTTCGTTCAGAAACAGATAATAATCGCAGGTTTTGAAATGCCATATTATTGCATATCATATTTATACTATATCCGTAGTATACAAAATATTTGTTAAATAATTTTCTATATATTTTTTTATTCTATGTTTTTATATACTTTCTTTGGCGCAAAATAACTTCACAGCTTCCTCGTATATTATATATAAATAAAATATGAAAGAAATTATAGGCGAGACAATTTAAATTTTAAATACTAAATAATAAGAAAATTCATTCAAAATTGAATTAACATTGATGAATATGCGCCGAAACAACGGAGACAGTCACTGCAGGCATCCGAGTAGATTCAGACACCAAATAAATGGGGAACAAAATAAGAGATTTTTAAATTAAATAACTTTTATTGTTTAAAATGTACAACAATCATAATTTCAACATAATCGATTTATTAAACGTTATAAATAATATTATAACCAATATTCGAATTCCAGCAAGTCTATTCTAAATTTTAATTAAATTATTTGCCAAAGAACGTTTCTTACAAGTTTTTTCTGTTTGGGGCACACACACCAATGTTTTGGGGTAAAATAAAAACAGGTTGGGAACCGCTGGACTATTATACTTCAATTGCAATGTTATGATATATTCAACCTATCAGCCAGTGCCAATGAAAATATACTCACATAGGCCTACCGCTGTTACCGTCCGCTAAAAGCAATGATAACACTATACAGAAACACGTGCATCAATGTGGATTAAACACACTTGTTGAACGTTGTATATTTCTATGATATAGAGAGGGCCAAGTACAATTATCTTTCTTACCTTTTGTAGGCATTGTAGTGTAGTCAGCAGACAGCGAAGCGATGGCAACTCTCCCTCTCTCAGCGATTCAACAGGAACAACACAGTCTTAAACAGACGCTTCGTTGCCGCAGCTCCTCTTAAGAAATTCCTCTATATAAGTATAACAGCTAAGCTGTTCCACCAAGGCAGCGAATATATCTTTTATTATCTCTCCAATAAATATATATATTCACTGGAATTGACGCGGAGAATAGATGATCTGAGATATCCAGTGAATTTCAAACATCCCATGAACTGCCCAGAACCGTTGGACTCCGAGGTTGCCTCATCGCTTGATTCTCTGAGGGGTCAAGGTAAACTTCGTCACGGCCAGATTCGTCCGAGGAACTGAAGACTCATCTACCGGCGAATATACGTACCATCCATGCATCCGTCTGAAATGATTCCTGCAAGATCAACAATACGTCTGTCGGAAATCAGATCAGGTGTACTACGCTCACCACAGTCTTTATTACAATTCAGTTGAATTGTTCCAATTCAGTTGAATTGTAATAATGCATGAGATGGTCCAATCACGGCATCGTACATAAGTATTAAGCAACCGATAAGTCCCTGGTATGCACGCAACTCCTGCTGCGATAGGACTTTTAGCATCGCCCACCTTCTTTATCAAGGCTTGGGACTGGCACTGTCCGAGTGCAAACAGTGCATTGAAAGCTGATTTGGAGGTGGTTTGCTTGACACCCCTGCCCCTCAATGTAATTTTTGCGAATTAACTGGCTGGGTTGAAAAATGAACATGGGATTGAACCCTCCTAACCCTCTACAATTCAATCGCTGGTCTTGAGAGTGTCGTCTTGCATTGGTTTCAGTGTTCCATCGATTGGTAAGTCATGCAGTGTATACGATAAACGTGCGCTACATGAAGATTCTTATATTCTATATCAGGCTTATTGAATATTAGGCCAATAAAAATTAAAACTATGAATTATAAATACCTTATCTGCAACCTATAAGCTAGTTATAAGCGAATAGCGTTTAAGGTGAATCGCTCGAGAAGAAGAAAAACGAGAACAAGAACACGAAGAAGAACAAGAAACTGAACGTGAAGAAGAACGCGAAGAAAGAGAAGAAGAAGTATACAATTCAAAATTCGGTTTCATGAGGAACAATTTGTCATTACGACGAAAAACCAGCCAATGATTCTCCAACGAGTCCGTCACTTTACCTGCATCGATGATGAATTATTTCTTAATGGCTACACCAATTAATATAATAGCTGCTTCAAAAGTAGTCCATATGCCGATGATCTTTCGTTAATAACTGGTACTAAGTCATTTATTCCTTTACATGAGTACTATATAGATTTGCATGTATACTCATTCGGCTGTTGTTAATTGCAAATATCACTAATACTTATACACAGGGCCGTACCGAGCTATAATTGTGCCCTCTGCCTATAGCCAATTGCGTCCTGTGTGTAGCATCAATTTGGCGCCCCACATTTTGAAAATTGTGCATTTTATGGAATAATAAGTTATTCCATTCTGAAATTTGTGCCCTTTCCACATGTGCACCCTGGGCCTAGGCCCCGCTGGCCCCCTCGATACGGCCGGCTTATACATAGTTCAATTAATTGAAAACAGAAGCGCGGTATTCACGAAGCGATATACTTTATAATAGTTCACTGTTTTTTCACTCTCGACGATCAAAACCTGTGATATTTAATTAATCGAAATTCCGACGTAGCATCTTGCTTCGTCTTATTGATATAATATTATTACCGAAATTTGATATCGCCCTTCTTCCAACATTTTTTGCTCAGAAGTGCATACACACGCCTCAAAGGCGAAATTGCAGTTGTACTGCAGAGCAATGGTGCGCGATGGACTTGCTCAAGTTCCCTATACAGTAACTCCCCGGACGAGGGTCAAAACCGCGCGCTCAGCACACACTGAACGTAACGGGCTGACCGCTTTAACCGATCGGCCACCATGCCATACACAAATGCTTTAATTGCCTGGAATAGACAGGCCAAGCATGTGTTCTTGCATGCCAGCAGTTGTTACTGGATCAATGTATGCCTAGATGTAAATGCTGCCTATGCAGTTATTGCCCATGCTAACGTTACCCAAATTCATGCAAACGTCACCTGTGCAATTTACAGTCGCAATCGCGATCTCAACATTTCTACAGCGCCCACAAAGCGAAGTAGCGGGAGCCTGCTTATTCACAGGTGCAACGTTACCTGTGCACATGTCACCTATATATATATATATATATATGCAAATGCCACCGGTGCAATGTTAGCTGTGCAAATGTTACCTATACAAATGTTACCCGTGCAAATGTAACCAATGTAAATGTTACCAACACATTAGCAAAATAGGCCGCAATTATAGCTATCGTGACAACCATTGAAACCAACATTTTTCTCAGAGAAAAAGATTTTAACCAATGAGTCACAATGACTAACAATTCAATTGTCTGAGACGGTCGGGCAGTTTCCCCCAACACTGCCCATATGTCCCATACCCTATCTGTCGCCCACGCTCATCCTACATATGTACCATAAACAATGGAATGCAAATGCTACACATGCAAGTGTTAGATCTCAACCTATGCAAAGGTTATGCATGTGAAAACACGACTTGCGAATGTCATATACTCCTGCAAATGTTATCAATTCAAGTGTTATCAATTCAAATTTCATCTTTTTAAACATTACCTGTATATAGGTAAAATGTTACTTATGCAAAATAACTACCCACATAAGCGTTGCTCATTTTGGGAGGCTAATTATAGACCCACGTCTTTTACTGACCGTGTATATGTGAGATCACGTTTTATTCTGTAGGCATGTAGTCCGTATGATTAAATCCGGGTTCAACAGCAACCATCGAGGCATATCGTAATTTCTAGGCTAATATTGGTTTAATGATACCCTTGGATGGTCTATAGCCTACCAAAGTTTTTTCCAGCATGACACCGTACACACAGTCAACATGGCCTATAGTATACAAGTAAAGAGACCGCAATCATTTAATTTTGCTGCTTTCAGTTAATTTCATTATCCCAAAGCTTTTTAATTTTCGGCTAATCATTTCAAGATTCACTTCACGTCTTTCAAGCAATTCCTCTCAAAATAACATGTCACGTTCCGAGCTTCTCTGCATTAATCCTATATTTATACAGATGCTTGTCTATATCGGGTCTCTTTTCTTGGGCGTGTCCTCGCTCCCTTTAGCAAACTTTCCACACACATCAAATATTTCTAAAACTCTAATGCAACACTCAATTAATGGATGCAAATCGATCACATGTCCGAGGTGCCGTAGAAGTCGGCTTCAACCTTCCGAGTGAGGCATTTCTTACCGCGAATATGCCCCGAAAGTGCAGAACCAGCGCAATTATCCTATACAGAATGCTGAGTGAAGGAGACCTTTTCAATACGATCAGCCGAGGTCAATCTTAAATCCGTTGAGGTCGATCATAAGCAGACTCTTTACGGTCGCTTCTGTCTTGGATTATCGTCACCCGATGCAGTGGCAGACGAACGTCATCGATCCGGCGCGTTTCCCGGGCGCTTACGTGAGCACGTGATTGACAGAGGCGTGGCCAATGCACGGCCGAAGAAACGACGAATGACAGCGGCGATGGGCGTGTCTTAGCACTCGGCCACGCCCATGAGGCGCGCACACTTTGATCGGAGTAGATGAGGCGTGGTACGGAGCCAGGGAGACGGCAATGGAGCGTAGTGATCGCTGGAAACGAGGGATGGAGGGACATGGAA
>OY365810.1:13549800-13594800 GCA_959347315.1 Bimastos eiseni
CAACATTAACTCGAAACTTGCATGTTTTGGCACTCAGTAACTGGTACCGAGAGGTGGTAGATTCATCTGGCATAGATTGCATTGTATTCCATAAACGGTAAATCAACCGTGAATTATATTCACAATTCCTGCTTTTGCTTAGCTTCACTTCGCTAACCAGCACCCTATTCACATCATCTGACTCAATAGTTCGGATAGACAGTTAGCATAAAGACCCTTGAGTTATGATTCAGCGGTTAGCGTATTATGTAATCCGTATCATGGTAACTCAA
Organism: Bimastos eiseni; assembly: GCA_959347315.1. NCBI lineage: Eukaryota > Metazoa > Annelida > Clitellata > Crassiclitellata > Lumbricidae > Bimastos > Bimastos eiseni. The sequence goes on from OY365810.1 coordinate 13,550,073, forward strand.
AACACTGAAGCGGTCCAAACTGAATCTTAAGAGAATTATATCAGCGAGTGTATGTTTGAGACCATGATTTTGGATGACATTGAGATTCAAAAGTATATGATATTCCTTTTTCAGTAAACAACAAAAACTTTGCTAAAGCAATTCAAAATTATAAGAGAATCGGAAGTAATACCCGAAGAGTCTAACTAATCATAATGGACCTTTCAGAGAATTCTCGATCAATCGGAACACTTCAAAAATCCAGATCACCGTTAAAATAATCCATCTCTTCGCTTAAATCCTCCAATTTTAGCGACGTGCAAAACGCTGTATACGACGAATGTTTGAAATGTCTGTTGGCGTCAACATTAACAGCGCCATATAAATTGGTCGTTAAGCGTCGCTCTGTTTCCACCTGGGATTCGAACACAGGAGTCGCTCTATTTACACCTGGGACTCGAACACAAACGACCGATTAACGATCGTCGTCACTGCTAAATATATACTACACGGGTGGAGAAAAATCTTTTCCTGTAATGAGCCAATGTTGCCACGTTTGTACCCTATTCAGGTGAGAGGGAAAACGGGTTGAATGGGCTGCTGGACCGAATGACAAATAACTTTTCAATGGCACTTTCGCCCTGCCCCAGACGGCCGGGAGGGTATGCGATGCGGGCGAGGAGTAGGGTGGGGACGGCAGAGCAACACGTTCTATGGTCGGGGGTTCGAATTAGGAGGGAGATAAATCTTTGGAGTGTCAACGGGTAGTCGGTGCTACGGTCGGCCGTCGTTGCAAGGGGTAGTACGGCTCGTTGGGCGCGAATAGTGGCCCTGTCATGACTGACATTTGCACGGTCCCTTGAGCTTCACTACCCTGTCAGATTAAAGCCCCCAACGTCCCTTGCCCCCATGCAGTAGGCCCCGGCTATATTGTATCATAGGCCCACGACTCTAATGATATAAGTATCAACCCCATATAGTAGATATATCGTGGGTACAGCTGATGGTGATACCATTAGTGGTGGGGTATATGTGGATTGTTAATTAGCCGGCCTGATTGTTATGAGGCGGCGTCATTGTTGTTCAATTTATTCAATAGTAACGATTTAGCATGCGACTGAAGGAAGAAGATAGCCACTGAGTCTGTCCCTCTTCGTATACGAATCAATGTCCGCATCGAAGTCAAAGACATTTGATAACTTTGATATAATTAACTGTAGGAATCCACCACAATGCATCATCTTCTCACTCATTCGTCTATACAAACCGTCGTTGGCTGGCTGTTATATTCTTACCTCTCTTGGTATTTGTCTTTCTCTCGTTCTCTGCTGGCGTCTCACCTTGTCTCGCGTAGACGCCGAATGAAGTCTCCAATATCGTGCATATACGAAAGATGACGTACAAAAATTAAACTTGAAGTGGATATCCTCAACATTTTAGATCATGCGCACAATATGTTTTTGAACCAGTTAAATCAGAACTTACTATCTGTTAACACCTGCCAGTCAATCGTCTGAATAAAAGACGCCAATCCTCTATCATAGTCAGACCTAAACAACCCATTTTCTTCTTTTACCAAGATGAAGAGGTACGTTGAACGACCTCCAATAAAGATTCGTAATTTCCCAACTGCAGCCATGATGTACACACGCATTGGTCTACAGATGCCTAATTTGGACATTAGCAAAAGATTTGCTTAAGCACCGGAGAAATTAGGCTTAAGAGCAGAGAAGCCGATATGCGATCTTCGGATTCCGCTGTTTTGACAGATTAATTGTGAGAAAATTGTCGCAAAATGGCTGGACAATTGTCCTGTCGCTGCCGACGTCACCGCTTGGTGGCGCTATTAGCTGCTAACGGAGAGTCGACGTTTAAGAGGGACCGACGAACGAAGGTAATATCCGGTAAAAGGAATCGTCGGTGACCTGCATCAACCCAGCTATCGACATGTCATCAACCACACGCCCACATACACACACACACACACACACACATGCACACACACACACGCATACACACACATACATACATACACACACACATGCACCTATTTATATACCATACGCTTCGACATTTACATTTTAATGCAGACATTTGTATGTAGCCTTTGAAGCAAGTTAACCATGCCATTATCAGCAACAATAACTCAATCATCTTCGTGATCATTACGATCGCCATCATCATCATCGTCATCGTCATCGTCATCGTCACCGTCATCGTCACCGTCATCACAGTCATCGTCATCGTCATCATCGTCATCGTCATCGTCATCGTCATCCGTCATGATCACCGTAGTCGTGGTTACCATAGTCATTGTTGTCATGGTCGCAACTGACGTTGCCGATGGTCAAATCGCCTGGGGACCAACTTCAATCGTTTCAATGATAGAAGCAGACAATAAATCGGTTAAATAGCGACTGCTAATCTTAACCCCATCTTCAAAACACACCCTCACCTCCTTCTTTTGCCCTGAGAACGCGGGTGCAGAGGGATTGCCTTCCGGGTCCCAGTGGCCCTCGTCTAAACCCCCGCTTCATACTGGGTGAAATAGGAAGATAATTGCCTGTATGTGGGTCCGGGTATAGTGGACGAGAGGAACAGAGGGAGGAAGAGAGAGAGGGAGGGAGGGAGGGAAAGAGAGGGAGATACGGCGGGAGAGAGAGGGATGTAGGTCTTGAGCAGAAGAAGCGATTGATGCCCTGGAGCATAGGACGAAGGAGAAGGTCGTCGGTCAGATCAAAGGAAGCTGATGGGTAAGAAGAGGCAGTTTCGACATCTAGGAAACGACTGAGAGAAACGATTTACGTCCGCAGACGAATTGAATCGAGAATTAGATGACCTGATGATTCAGATTATTCAGATGATTAAGGTGATTCTGATGATTAGGCTGATTAGATGATTCGGATGATTCAGATGATTCAAATGATTCGGATGATCCGATGATTCAGCTGTTTAGATGATTCAGCTGATTCGGATGATTTAGATGATTCAAATGCTCAGATGATTCAGATGATTTGATGATTCAGATGATTCAAATCAGATGACCAGATGATCTTCTCCACCGAAGATGATTGGCGTTGTGTAAAATAAGGGCCGCGATTGTTTATATTATTTATATTATTATTATTATTATTTGTTTTTAAAATAATAATTACTAGTAGTAGTATCTTTGGCTGTAATAGTAGCAACAGCAGCAGCAGTTGCATATGCACAAACGCAAAGATAATCCCAATAATTATATGTTTTTAATAATAGCATCAAGATATCTTTGAATGCATATATTAACGCGATCTCACATCTATTATCGGTTATTTATGTATAATGTAGATTTTTTCCGTCGATCTGGTATAATTATGGGGCTATGCGTTGAACTGATCGTTTTCAGTTTCGACTGTTTTTCAGTTTTCTTGCTTTCTGTCTATTTATTCCAATGTTTGTGATCTGGTTTAAGATCGAATTGTTTTCTTATCTGCTGAAGACAAGGCACTCTAGCCAATCGGCCACCGTGCCACGCCATCATAATGGCGTCCTGTAAAAAATCAGCATTACTTCTAATTTATAAAAAAAATATTAAGTTGCTTGTAAATAAAACCAATAAAGTCCCTGAATTAATGTCTAAGTTAACGATGCTGCTTCAATCAATTCATCTAAATAAAAACGACCCATTTACGCAAATGGCAGCCTCAGCATAATATAATTATATACAGGCAAGCAGCCTGTACTTGTGCTCATGCATAGCCCAAGGTTGTAAATATTCAACAATGCGAACGTTGTATACAGAGATTTGTACTCATGAAAGTTGCCATGACCATTGACGTCCCATGAAATAAATTATTCGCACTCCAAATTGTGATAATTTTCAGATTTACGTGCTTAGTATAATTCTTATTCCGTTTAATGCATTTTTTCGCAGTAAGTATGCGTAAGTGGAAGTACGTTTGAAAAGTAGAGGCGCTGAATAAATCGACGCCCGTCGTTTGTTTGCTGAGGACTTGAAGCGCTGAGTTCTTTGTTTGCAGAGAAATTGACCCAGACAAAGGAATGCTTGAGCGAAACGATGGACGGATAGAGTGGATGCTACGGAGGGGTGGACGGAAGAGGGCAGTTATGCACAGAAGCAGGAGGGTATTTCAATGGGGGTTGGTAAACGACGGCGGCTGCTGTTTGAATTTGATGTTTCCGTTTGACCTGCTTGGTCAGTGGTGACGCCCCCGCGTGGGGTTCGCAGCAGCTGGCCCAAGAGGGGGTTCGTAACGAGCGAACCAGGCAAGCAGAAAATCAGGGACCGCGTCCACCGCGGAGGTTCATAGCTCCGGCGCACTCCTAGCCTCACTTTCTTCCAGCCGACTGGACCTAGAAGATCGGAAGAAACCTCGAGTCCATCTGACACGTTCTCGAGTGGAACAACGCTGGATATATACAGGACGCATAGGAAATAGTAGCCACGCTTCGCTGATTTTTCTTGATGGAAAACTGTGGAGTGTAGATGGCTGACGAGGGGCCTTCGATGGGAGCAGGTTTTTGGCGATCCAAGCAGCGCTAAGGACCACTCAAGACACGTGCACCTCTCCCTAGACTACACCTGGCCAACAACTGCAGACTGCAAAAGCATCCATCTACCATTGATGACAGACCCCTTGTGAAATTATACTCGCAAATTATCTATAGCAGACTATAGCTATACATTGTAGGGATACCTCGTTCAAATCGAACCACTGCTTAATATGCACATAGAAACATCCAGGCAAAGAGGACGGACAGACGGATATGAAGAGAGATATACGGAGACATCCAAGCAACCAAAGAGAACAAACATACAAACACGTACAAACATGTCACATACAACATACATACATATCACAAATTGACACAGAGAGACGGGGCTGAATCTGATGGTATTTTGAATTCCCGCTGCATTTAACTTATTTCACTTACATCGCATGCTTTCAATGTATTCAGTGGCCAACACAATAACGCGTATACCTAGCCTTATATGTTGGTCCATATATATATATATATGCAGAGGCTATATATAATCTATGTATATTATAAGTAGGTTTATGTCCTTGAAACCACACACGTATATATATATGCAACTTTACAAAAGTCAGATCAGTGAACTCGTTCGTTTTTCTAACTGAAATAGATTCACCTCTGTTAAATTGTCTGGAATCAAATGATTTCTCCAGTTATTAATAATACAGCTAATTGACAAAGGCGCATATATAGTCGTATATATATATATCGTTATAGTTGAATGAATAGTTATTCATATATATATATATATATATATATATATATTATATATATGTCGTTATAGTTATATATACCGTTGTAGTTGCTAGGCAGCGACGTGTTTAGAACAGAGATTGTCGAAAGAGGGCGTTTATATTGGGACATAAATTAATGCGAAAGCTATGAACTGATTTCCGCTGAATATTAAAGGTCAACAGATATTGTTAGAACTTATTCAAAGCAGTTCTTTAATCATGCATGGTTGGGTTACAGATATAGATATGAGACACCGAAGCGATTCTCTTTGATTTTTACCCTATTTTGCTATTTTTGTGGTACTCATCTGTTATACAATTTTGATGATATTAGTAGTGGTAGACTGCAGGAGGATGGTTTCAATTGTAAGTCAGATTTGACCAGAAAGGTTAGAAGGAAGTCCTTGAAAAGGCAGTGGACCACGAAGTGCTAATGATGATCAAGATGGTAATAATGATGACGCTGCAGTATGATGACGATATTGACTGTGGTGATGGCGATGGTGATAGCGATGACGATGACGACGACGACGACGATGATGATGATGATAACGATGATGATGATGACGATGACGATGACGACGACGACGACGATGATGATGATGATAATAATAATGATGATGATAACGATGATGATGATGATGATGATGATGATTTATTCTTATTTTATTATTATTCTTTTTGCTCCGAGGTATGAATGATCCCTCAAGGTATTCGATAATAATTAGCGCGCGATGTCGTTCGGATTGGCTGTATGGTACATGTATAGTCGGTCTGCTGAGCGGCGAAAGTATTATTATTATTATTATCAACATTACGCTAATATTGTTATTATTATCATCATAATCATCGGCATCATTTGTACTATAATTGGTATACCTTTATTGCTGTTATAATTGTGGATTATAAAAATTAGCGGTAAAAGCCTGCTCGTGATTCATGCAAGGCAGCATCTTGAGCAACAATGAGCGAAAATCACAGCAAATTCACTACATGAAATTAGGTTCTTATATGCTTTCGATTCCACCAAACAACAACGTAAATAAGAAATAAATTATCCGATCGCTAAACAATATAGATGTCAGCGTAAATGTTGCACATCACATAACGTTTCTTTCCATTGTAAGATGCAATCAATGTGATCACATCAACAACATAGATCAAAACAGCGATGCGCTGTTGCTGTCTAGTGTCACGCTACAAGTGTCTATAGATTCAATGTGTCAGAGCACCAAGTTCTCGTCTGCTAAAGGCCTACACCGTGACGCAAATTCTACAAAAGTGCCGAAAATCGATATGGCAGGAAATGTCGAAATTCGCGAAATCCCCGCTACCGTAACTTCTAATATTCCAATAGTATATAGTTGCAGTATTAATACTACTATTATTATTTCTCATTTCTAAATGAACAATAATTGTGAGTGAATGGCTAACACATATATATGCTCCCTACACACACTCATCGTCTCAGAGGACTCTCGAACCCTCACTCTCCGAGTTACAGAGCGACTGCTATAACCAATTGGGTATATCGTGATCCACTGACATCCGACCAATCGGCTACCCTGACCTTACTTAATTATCGCAACTCTTATGAGCAGCAGAAGGGCAGTTGAGGATGTTCTATCGTCCTCCCTCTTCAATATTCTCGCCCGTTTTCTTGCTATACCCTTGTTGCTACAGTCAAAGATTGGCCATTATATATACCTGTTTATCCCAAACGTTTAGCGACACCCTATGTCTGCTATGCCCCTTGTGTTTATAAAATGTTTGTAGGCCTATTACAGTGCGATTTCTTATCGGACCGTTCTTACAAATTTCGACTTCACTTGAACCCAAGCTGCGTTTTCCTAGCATCACCTTCCAACTCAACGCCTTAGTCGATGGCGTCATAATTAGAAGACGAGTAAAAAAACGCCGCCTCGCTACCGTATGATTTGCACGCTACGCCCACCGCCGCCGCGCTATCAGCGCCTATAATACTAAGCTTATACCGTATGATCTGAAAACTATAGCCCCCGCCGCCGCTTGGCAAGTGCCCTGTAATTTCGTCGTCTTGTAATCGCTGGTATTAATTGAAAGCACGGCGGTAATTGATTGAAGGATGGAGCGAGTAACTGACGATAGCAACCGCTAGAGGGACTACTTACTAAGCGTGAAATCGAACTGACAGCCCTGAGCAGGAGATCGCACGCACGATTCTATTAAGCCCCCACTCATCCCTCAACACTACCGTCACTTCGGACAGTGGGGGGGAACTCAGGATCAGCGTAGCCGGCAGAGAGGGCATGGGACATTTGGACAGGGCTGGGTTTTGGGAAACAGACAACTGAAAAGATTATTCTATGAAAAAAATGTTGACTGCAATGGTTGTTAAAATAGCTATTTCATCAATAATTATTATATATATATATATATATATATATATATATATATATATATATATATATATATATATATATATATATATAGCTCCGCCCAGTGAAACTAGTCAGAGGCAGCGACATAGCCTTAGTTAAGCTGTTGAACTTCAGACTTTTCGATTGATAGTACAGCACGATAATCACTGCACTAGCTAGCCTCTCTGTGACTAAGTTAAGGGTCTTTGAAATAAACTAATTTTGTATTAGCACTCGAGTTTTCTTCGGCCTTCAACAGAAAGTTTATCCCAATTATCTCTATCCTCACCTGGAATTCCAAATTCTCTTGGGTTAGTTAATAAGTGCACTAATTATAATAGATGGCGCAATACAAATGCGCATAGATGACTTGCTGAAGGTCCATAAACAGTGACCGCCTGAGTTCAAACCAATGCTCTCTGAGTTACTGACAATGGCTTTAACCAATCGGAAACAGTTATCTACAAAGACTGAGTACAGATATTCACATATACAGAGGTACACAGACTAATCAGTCTACAGGTAATAAAACGCCAATGTTGTAAGATCCAGAAACAAAACAGAACGAAAGTAAAGAAGAAAGAACGTAACAGCAAGCATTAAATGAAGGAAGGGAGAAAAAGGAAGAAAGAAAGACGGAGACAGAAACATAGACAGAGAAGGAGACAGAGACAGAGACAAAGACATAGAAGGAGACAGAGACAGAGACAAAGACAGAGACAGAGGCAGAGACAGCGACAGAGGCAGAGACAGAGACAGAGGATACAGGCAGAGACAGAGACAAGGAGTGGAGTGACAGACTGATGCCATAATATAGCATTTTGACCATTATCTGACGCTGAAGAGGGGTTAAGAAGCAATTGTCTAATTCCTCCCTCTTTCCCTTTGACCCCAAAGGGAGTGGCATTTGTCTGGCCAAGCATAGAGTAAACAAATCAGTCGAGACAACGACAAAGGGGAGATAGATTGAGAATGGACTGGAGGAGGATGAGAATGAGGAGAAGAGGAGGATATGGAATAAGAGGAGGATGAGAATGAGGAGAAAAAAGAGAATTTAGAGAATGAGGTGAATGAGAAGTATAATGACAATGAGTAGTAACGGATAATGAAAATGAGGAAGAGGAAAAGGAGGAAGAAGATGAGTGTGAAAATGGGAATACAAATGAGAGTGAGAGAGGAGGAGGAGGAGGAAGAAGAAGAGAATGAGAAGGAAACATGATCATTGGAATGTTGATCGAGAACGCGCAACTAAAATGAGATGACGATGATGATGATGACGACGACGGTGATGATGATGATTGCGACGATGATTGTGATGACGATGATGATGATGATGACGATGATTGTGACAGCGACAATGATTGCGCGATAACGATGCATTCAATAATCAATATAAATTAATACGTCATGAAACGGCACTTCTGCGCACACGTTTCTATGGCTCTGTCTGTACTCCTGTCTGTCTCCGCTTGCCTCATTGCGCGTATACGTGTGCGTCTGCCTCAGAAACCCCATGCACCAGTCGTACATGCCTGTTTCATGAACTGAGAAGTCTCCCTTCTCCCTGCTTCGTTAGAACATTCTCCTCCGTCAATGCAGACAGCCTTCGTCCTACAATCGCGCTTCATTGGTTCGACAACGTGACAGTCGAGGCGTGTCTAACCTGTTTACCATCGGCCGAGACCCATTCCTCTGTTCTTAGCAAATTAAGTTGTAATACGCATCATCATTTCACGTTACACTGAATAGACATGCGCAGTTGTTAGTTCCGTTGCGCCATTGCTTCCGGTCGCCATCTTAATTAGTTTGTAGATCTTAGGAGGCTGGGGACGGATTTAGACGAGAGACGAGGCCCATCCGACCGTAAAATATGGCCTCAGAATTCCGTTGATATAATTACTGGCGCTACGAAAGGAAGTGGGGCAGGGAGAGGTGGACGAATAATGCCACCGCAATGACGACGACGACGACGATGATGATGATGATGGTAGAAGCCAACCATTTGCAACAGCATCACCAACAGCAACCATTATTCTAATATTTCATTCGCAGATCGACACCGTTGTCAATTCTCTATATCCGCCTGTCTGTCTGTCTGTCTGTCTGTCTGTCTGTCTATGTCTGCATATCTTTGTCCGCCAATGTTTTAACGCCTATCTTTCTCTGTCTGCCTTTATCTGTCTGTCTTTGTCTGTCTATATTAGTATTGCTGTATCTGTCAATCAGACGTCCATACAGTTGGCCTGGTGAGATTGACTGTAAATCTGCACACATGTACGTGTGTGTGGGTATGTATAATAAGTATGCATGTCAGCATTAGGTATGTATGTATGTATGTATGTATGAATGTATGTATGTATGTATGTATGTATGTATGTATGTATGTATGTATGAATGTATGTATGTATGCATGTATGTATGTACGTGCGTACGTGCGTACGTACGTACGTGCGTACGTGCGTACGTACGTACGTACGCACGCACGCACGCGCGTACGTACGTACGTATGTATGTGTGAATGTATGTAAATTATAAAAAATCAAATGAAATTAACGAATTTATGTTTTTATACAGGTAAAACGTCGACAAGCGAGAATTGTGCAAGTCGCAATTCCTCAACCATTGCATATTCAGTCTTTGCTTTCACATTATACATAATTTGCATATATATATATATATATATCGTTTGATTTAATGACCTGCCATTTTGTTCGCTGTGCTTAGGTTCAACCCATAACCAAGTCTCAACAGAAAATTATCATCAACCAAACGAATGAATCGATCGAACCGAATCTGATGGCAATGATCATCGTATACATTCATACATTTTCATCAATATACTTATATGAACAGATATAATCATACATAAAAATGCCTAATATAAATATAGACATGCCTAAATATATATATACATATATATATATGCCTATATAATAATACATATATGTACATGCGCGTCTCCCACTGAGCGATCTATATCGGGACGATATGTATCCCAGAGGGTGCGAGCGAGTCGAACGCAACGATTTGTCGACAGATGTCACCAGCATAACGAGTCTCGGCGAGATCTCGCGTCGAGTATAAAAAGCGAAGTTTGTCGATTTTAAGAAATGGCTTTAACATCGATTTTCATCTAACGAAGGTGCACATCCTGCGTCAGATGGCGCACAAACAGCGGCAAACTACGCGGGAAAACTGCGCCATCTGTCGTCTGGCGGAGATCAAGTACCTATCTGTACCTCGGGAACCTAACCTTACGATTGGACGACTGAATTATGTCGAATTAATGCTGTCCATGCATGTATCGTTAATTCGTAATAACAGTTATTTGGAACTTTATGCTGGGGCATCAGTTTAAAATAAAAGCTAATCGGAGTTAAGTGGAGTCATACTAGACAACTTCTATACACAGAGTCAATTGAGAATTCTGGGATTCATCAAAAAGAATATATCACATGTGTAGTTTAAAGACATTACTGTTACGTAGGCTGTATGATATAGGCATGTCTATATTTATTCCTTTGCAAAATATAAAAATATAGACGTAAAAATGATGATGATGATTTTTATGTTGATTATGATTTTGATGGTGATGATGATGACGACGATGATAATGATGATGGTGCATTTATGTACCGCTATTGAACAGGATCTTGCCACTTCTATACAAAGACTAGTTTATTCTTGCTTTAAAAACATTGTTATTTAACAAAAATTCATGCAACTGTTGATTTGCCAGAACTAATGCTCTTCAATTCTCAACTTTCAATTAAATCTAGTGGTGCTGCCGTGCTGGGAATTGGAATGAAATTCTACAAGAAATGAAACAAGCATCCTCTCGTTCGTTTATTAAGAATAATCAGTTGTTTCTTGTGTAATAGTTTACATAAAAAAACAACATTAGATTCTGACCTGCATTTGTAAGACTTTATTTAGATCACAGTTCGTTTTGACAGTTGAAACACTGACCAAAAGTTTTCCTGCTTGAGATGTTAGTCACATCCATACATCATACTGCTGAACAATCACGTTTTCAGTAAATTCAATTTGATCCATAGGCAGATTTCCTTGCTTTTACAAATCTTGTCCGTGTACCTTCCAACAGGGCTACGGTCTTGTTTATAGGCATGTTATCTTGCTCCCCAGATAGAAGTAGTCCATGAATAGTCAACCTCTCAGAAGTTTCGAAGCTATTCATCGACGTCTGTACTCTAGACGGAGGACAAAGAGAACGCCATGCATTTAGGTCGCTTTGCACGCATTCATGGAATAGTTCTTAGTGTTGTAAACGAAAACGAAAACGAAAATGGCAATTAACGAAATGTAAACGTTTTAATTAACGAAAACTGAAACTAAATTAAATAGGTAACAAAAACTGAAACGAAAATTGTGTCAACTAAAACTGAAACGAAACTAGATGCAACGAAACTAAAACGATATTTAGCCGGAATAAAGCAAATATTTCTGCTTGAAAATGTTCCTAACTTAGGCGCATATTCGTTGTTTGCATGATTTGTATATAATTCTGCAAATGATATGACGTATTATACAGTACCTCTTCCAAGACATACGAGGAGAATGAGATGTGTCTACTTCCGGTTACCGTTCACCGCGAATTCGAATCCTATATTAATTATTTAGCAAAAATGTATGGAACTTACTGCGAAAAGTTCACTTAATTAATTCAGAAATGTTGAAATTTTCATATTTCTCGTCTTTGGTCTCACGTGTGACGAATGTCAGTGGTAGACCATTATAATTATGGTTTACCATTGAGATCGATTAGAATTAAATGAGATTTAAAGAATTATTGCTATCGCTTAAATTGATAATAAACTACTAAAGCTGTAACTAGCATACTTGAGCTAAATCAGCTATTTAAAACTACAACTTTATTGGACAAAACTAAAACTAACTAAAACTATAATTTGAGACATAGAAACTACAACTAAAACTATAATTGAGGAACAGTCGTAACTAAAACTAAAAACTAAAATTAAACCATTATTAAAACAACACTATATAGTAGTTCTAAAAGATTAGCCATTCATGGAGTACTTTTAAAAGCTTAGCCATTCAAAAGGCTAACAATTTATATAGTGCTTCCATGAGATTAGCCAGTCATGAAATACTTCTAAAAGGTTAGCCAATAACGGAGTACTATAAAAAGGTTAGCCATTCAATGAGTACTTTTGAGAGTTTAGCTGTTCACGCAGTACTTCTGAGACATTTTACAGACGATATATAAATGTCTATGTTCTTTGAATTCCTGTTATAGTATCTGTTCTCTTAGAAATTTACAATACAATTCATTATCTATGCCCAAACACTGATCCTCGTGGCCTTTCACTTCTACTAGTTTCACTTTCGATTATAACCTTTCATGACTATATATGTTCAAACATGCAGAGGAAACGACATTAGATAAAATGCATCGCATATGCACTGAGATATGGGAAACAGGAGAGTGGCCAGAGGATTGGATGAACTCAATCTTCATCCCGATACCAGAGAAAGGGGATCTAATACAATGTAAAAACTACAGGACCATAACATTGGTCGCGCATGCTAGCAAAATTATGCTCAAAATCACACTAGAAAGGTTAAGAACAAAAACGGAGTCCGAAATAACAGACGAACAAGCAGGATTCAGGCGAGGAAGAGGAACACGCGATCAGATCACGAACCTAAGAATATTAATGCAGAAAATGAATGAACATCAACAACCATTATACATGTGCTTTGTCGACTTCACAAAGGCTTTTGACAACATATCACATGAGCAATTATGGGTCTCAATGATTGAAATGGGATATCCTAAACACATCATCAACTTGTTGACAGAGTTATATGGCAAACAAAAAGCAAAAGTGAGAGTAGCGGGAGGGATGTCAAATGAATTCAGAGTAAGAAAAGGGGTTAGACAGGGGTGTGTAATGTCACCGTATTTATTTAACATCATGGCAGAAATGGTGATGAGAGAGGTACTGGATGGCTGGGAAGGAGGGGTACAAATAGGAGAAAGAAAATTAACGAACTTGAGATATGCGGATGATATTTTACTGTTAGCAGAATCTGAAAAAGAGCTTCAAGAAATAATCAATCGTCCGGATAAGATCGGAATTGAGAAAGGTTTAATGATTAACATGGATAAAACCAAGACCATGGCATTAAATGGTAAAACATGCAATATCGTTTTGAAAGAGAACAGACTGGAGCAGGTGGATACGTTTCAACACTTGGGATCATTGATTACAGAAGATGCAGAGTGTAGCAGAGAGATAAGAGGAAGGATGGCAAAAGGACAAAGTGTTCAGATAGGGATGAAGAAAATATGGAGGAGTCGCAACATAAAGTTAACCACCAAAGTGAGACTAATGAAAGCATTGGTATGGCCGGTGGTTACATATGGCTGCGAAAGTTGGACCATCAAGAAAAGAGATGAAGAAAGAATTGAAACTTTTGAGATGAAATGCATAAGACAGATTCAAAGGGTATCATGGACTCAAAAAAACGAGTGGTTATTGGAAAAAGCAGACATGGAACGAGAGCAACTTAATCTGATAAAAAGGAGGAAATTGACATACTCTGGACATGTGATGAGAAAAGAGGGAAACTGTCTAGAAAAAGAAATCATGCAAGGCACTACACCTGGAGCAAGAAAACGAGGAAGACCAAAGACACGATGGATAGACAATGTGGAAAAATGGACCGGTAGACCACTTGACAACTTACTAAGGAAGACGAGAGACAGGAAGAGATGGAGTAGACTTGTCCATGAAGCGACCAACCCTCGGATCGAGGATGGTTAAGACAAGACAAGACAAGACAAGACATGACTATATTCCATCCTTTGCGCTTCTGCTCATCTGCTCCAAAGAACTTCTTACTATTAACCGAACACTTAAAAGTCACATAGTTCTGGAATAGATGACATTGGTCCATGTATTATATCTCAAGTAATCGATCTCCTCATTCTCCTGGCTGAGCCTCTTTCCGACATAATTAATTTGCTAACTGCTCACTTAGAACTGGGATTGTGCCGCACTCAATGAAAATAGCAGACCAAGGAACTACAACTGAGCCCATCAATTACATATTTAGGTACTCCCATTTTTTATAAGATTTTTTATAAGGTTATGTATGATCGACTTATATTATTATCCACTACAAAAGTGGCTTTCAGGCGGGTCACTCCACTCATATGGAGTATATGCCCATGCTGGACATACGAGACAAAATAAGTGAATCAATGGACAACAACAGCTACTCCATGGGCATATATCCCTGAACCTATAACTAAGGCGTTTGACACGATCGATCATAGAATACTTATATCAAAACTTAACCCCACTATGGAATTAAATATACTGCCCTTGCTTGGTTTGCAAGCTATTTACATGATTGGGCCCAACAGGTCCTTTGTAATGGCAACCTTTCTAGCCTATAGAATTTGGTGTTCCTCGGGAGTCCATCTTGGACCCACTTCTATTTCTGCACTATATTAATGACCCACCCAACTCTTCTACTCTTTTGTACTTCATTCTATTTGCAGATGATACAAATGTCTTCATCTCATACAGTTCCTATAGGCACAATTGTTTCACATTGCCAATACAGAAATATTGACTGGTTTAGGGAAGATAAACTCCAGTCAAATTCGTCAACATCTAATTTCATCGTGATTAAGCAATTAACAAAGAAGTGCGACCAGAATTTTATTCATTCAATTATAGACCTTATGTCCATTCCGTGGGTCAAATCCATTAAATTCCTTATTGACTCGCAGAGCCTCTGTTTTTTTCTGGTTCCACAAATTGGCGCGTAAACTTGTCTTGCAAATGTGATCGCTAGTCAAGAATGTTACTCGCGTTGTGTTAGTCCTTATTTTGTGTCATGCGCTACAGCGCATGACATCTAATTTGTAATTATTTTATGTTTGCATCCGTTCATCAGGTTGATTGAAACTTTAAATCAATGAACCCATAAAGCGGTATTCCTCCCCTTCCGGATTCCTTTTGTTTCCTAATAAAAGTTTTTTTAGTTATCTAATTATCTGAGCTTCTGTATATTGTTACTATGACTGATTTTCACTTGCACTTGAGAAATTATGTTTTATTGGAAGCAGCTATAAAATTGAATTGAGCGCTGTCGTCCAGTTAGAGTAGAGTAGGCCTACTTGTTGTCAATTCTAACCTTTTGTTTTCTACAGGACAGTCAATCCTTGGACTAACATGGATCTTTCAATCCATGTTAGTAGGTCTACCTGCTTTCCAATCCAGCAGGTTTGCAAGTTTTGGTGGCCAGCCTTTAAGAGATGGTTTGTTGAGTGACTTGACAAAATCTTGGTAAATTACATCTACAGCTTGGCCCTCATCTACATGCATCTCATCAAAACCTCCTCAAATTATCCGAACAGATTTGTAAAGCAAGAGCGACCTCTGTTAAATCGGAGTTGATTGCTCTTTGTGATATTATACTCATTCAATTGCTCCACCATATTACCTGTAGCCAATTAATTCTCTTTATGACGTTACACACAACACAGGTTTAACTAATAGTCCAGGCTATAGTTATGGCATGGACGTTAAGACACCTGCTCATCCCTAATTAATAAGTTGTAATTTATATGGTTAGGCAACGATGAACACAATAGATTATATCTTAACATAAAACAGAACTCTCATTAGAAACAAGAGAAAATTGCTAATTAGACGCAGCTGGTAATTACAACAATAACAATCATCCATTCACAATAGCGCGCTGACAATGAGACCGGAAGTTAAGATTCTGACGGATTTATTAAAGCAGAGGAAGTCATCTCGTACTTCCGGAATAAATCGTCAATAGTAACATCCCCTATCATCGCTCACGTATATTTGAAATTACATTCAATGATCTGCATCCTCAGCATTGCACATATGGGCCGCGCCACACGTTGGCATTCAATGCCTGTGCCATTAGGGGCCTACACTGCAGACGCTACCCATAATTAAGTTTTGACTGGAGACGCCCAGTTGACCCATAATGCGTCGGGGTCTGTCCTCCCTCGCCGGATATCATTTCCTTCATACAGATCATCCAGCGAATGTCACCCGAATATACGTCTTTAATAATAGAGACACCCCTCGAATTGTTCCCAGGAGGGGAGCAAAAAGTGCACGTGGATTAAACATCGCTCGAAGTAATCATTAATATATATATATATACGTGTGTATATATATATATTATCAGTAGGCTACAATTATATAGAGTGATATATAGATGTCTATATATATAGCCATCACGACGTGCACGTGTAAATATATAATACATTATATAGCAATCATCTGTTTGCACCCCATTTCTTCCTGGGGAGAAGACGAAGTTTAGGATGATTTGACGCATACGGCAGTGGGAGGGAAAGGCCGGTGATGGGGTCTGTCCTGCCCCATTTCTTGACGTTGGCGTGTCGTCCTGTGCCCATCGTACCCCCGTGCCTGACTCCCCCTTGTATTCGTCCTCCTAGTCCTCCTCCTCCTCCCGTGAGTCTCAATTAAGAGCCGATCGTTGGCGGTGACACGCGAGAGGAACGTCCAACGCGTTGATTACATATGGTCCGCGATGGATACATTAATTGCACCTGCAATTATCGATCCATTATAATATATCTATGGGACTTATAATGACCGGTAGAAAGACGGAGTCAGCCTGAGTGATTTGTGCAGCTGACGGCTGAGTGACTACCCATTTACTTTTGTAATGATAAAAGTAAACTTAGATTTTTACAGCACTTCTTCTATTAAGAAAACTGTTTCAGATGTCCTTTATGTGATAATATAAGGTGGAAGAGAATGGTGCTCAAACGGCGAAGAAACAGGCAGTGGGGACGCAAGAAGGTTATTTCGAAGGTTGCACGGCATTCTGGTTCTGAGTAGATGGCCAACAACTGCCAAGCTACCGCGTTGCATTGCCAAGTTAAGGGACGAGGGACACAGCCAGGGGCGGCGATCCCGGGGTGTCGAGAGGACAAGTCCCCCACCTTTCACAGAGAGAGGACACGTTATACCATCTTCTCCCCACATTTCTTACCCTGTCTCATTGGGTGTCCCCCCATCTGTCAAACGAGATCGCCGCCTCTGGACACAGCCAGAAAATCTTGTGCTGCAGAGTGCTACGATTGGGTACAGATGACTCCAAAATGCACGACTCAGGTTGGAGCACAATCAGCCAGAGGTTAACCGCTAGTATAGCACCGTAACACTGTAGGTCCTAACTTAACAAGCGCATTCGTAATCGTAATCTTAATCTCCAAACTAAAGATCCACTCGAAAGCCAAGCGGAGGGCACCGGATTATTCACGAGCGGTGCGAGTGGACAGCCAATGCAGTAATAAATTGGGGCCAATGGCATATCGAAGTTTGGAATCCGACCAAATAAACTCAACCGCGGCGTTTAATGCAAATTGGTAATGGGAAAACGAAAGATTGTATAGAGTCAGACTGTCTGAAAGCATTCGATCATATACTGTAGCCTTCGACTGTAGGGCATATGCATCGTTTTGACCAGAAGAAGTCTCAAAGACAGTGAGTGGATAATATCTCGGATCTTAAACAGAATAAGAAACCTAAGAGAACTATGCCATCGTCAACGGTGTCAAAGGCCTCACAGCTCTTTGATGTGAGTGCGGCCTTTGACAACGTTGTCCTATTGGAGAAAGGAATATAAGCATACCTTTAAACAAAGCATCAACAAGGAAATTAGCGGATTAGCAAAACTAATGAGTGGACGCTCTACATGCAAAGGAACAAAAGAATTAACGATTTCTTGTTTTCAGGACACTGACCGATGTAAACCGCACTAATTAGGTCAATATATAAATAAACTTGTAATTTGTAACTTCCATCGTGCCTGCGTCTTACGCACAATATATTTTCTCGTTCATTCAATTCCAGCTGACAAAAAACTAGGATTACACGATAGTGTTGCGACCTAAACAAGAAGTTTAACCGCAGTCGAATTAAACTGTGAGACAGCCCGCAAGGCCTCATTTATTCCACTGCCCATTTGACCAACGCCACCTAGCGAATGGAAGGGTAGGTCAATCTTATGGAACTTCCCCAGAGGCGGAGACTTAGAGGAAAAACCCCCTCCGTAATTTCAGGTTGGAGCTGCTTATATTCCCCGAATATTTTATGAGTATTTCGCAGATGTTTTAACTTTCTACTCTGTTTCCACTGTTCATCCTTCTATTGTGCATCCATATTTGGAAATTGAAATTCTTTGACCTTTCCCTGTAAACCCAATTTTTTGTCCTGTCCCGAAACCAAGGACCAGGTCTACGCCTATAGGCCATCCGGTACCGAACCCGCGTTCTTCATATCTGCGTGCCAGCATATTCCCATTCAACCATTTCACAGCCCCAAGGTAGGCCTATCACAACCAAGAATGATCAGTTCGCAAGACAGAGAAATAATCCACTGATGAAAGCAGTTTGAAAGATTATGTCTGAAGTCGAGAAGAAAATGGCGTAACCGACGGAGCGGAACTGAGTAACGAAATCCATGACGTTCATACTTCACAATTCAACTATGGATTATCTCATTGGGTGTGCGCAGTTGTGCAACAAAGACTTTATGACCTACATTTGCTGCTGGCCATCTACTACAGACTGTCACCGCATCTCAGTTAATACTCACCTGCAGATCATAGGGGCGCCATCGTCAACATTCTGTGCATTTATCATACCATAAGCGCTATAGAAGTTGACGATTTACAATAATTAGGTCTACATGTAGCTTAGCAACATTGGTTACATTACATGAGCTTAACTAGTCTTGGGCTCGATTGAGCGGCTCCTTGAACTCTAGGTGACAGCAGTCAAGATTGAGTCCCAGCACAATTTCATCAGCGCTGGGTATTACAGCCACGCCTATCAATGCCATTTCTATTACACTTGGCAGGTGCGTCTGACCCTAGGGTCATGACCCCGTGACCTCCGGATCATGGCATCATCAATCATGTCACCGTATATACTGCACATCTGATTTTTATGCTTCAATGAAATTAGAACAACAATAGCAGTATTACTTAGGCAGCAGCTATTATAATGGCAGTATTACTAATGTAGTCGTACAACGCAGACTACAGCGGTTTTTTGGACAAGAGAGAGAGAGAGAGAGAGAGACAGACAGACAGACAGACAGACCACACAGAAAGACAGAGATAAAGAGACAGATAGATAGAAACAGAGAGAGACAAGGATAGAGAAAAACAGATAGAAAGAGACAGAGAGAGAGACACACACAAGGAAGAGACAGAGAGCGCATAAGAGAATGCCAGTTGGCAGAATCCCAAATGATGTAGGTCTACTGCATGCAGGATTCAAAAAAAAAAGAC
This sequence comes from Bimastos eiseni, assembly GCA_959347315.1. NCBI lineage: Eukaryota > Metazoa > Annelida > Clitellata > Crassiclitellata > Lumbricidae > Bimastos > Bimastos eiseni. The sequence goes on from OY365810.1 coordinate 13,570,099, forward strand.
AGTGTTGTATGGAAGACTTGAAACTTCAAGACCAAGACGACACAGAGAGGTGCCAAGACAAAGACTGAAACAGAAACAGTGAGGTACCAAGACCAAGACACTTGGCTCAAGACAGTAAAAGACAAGAGATCCTATACAAAATGCTGTAAAATACTAATGTATCAGTTTTCGGAAATAACGTTCATTTGCAATTTCAATTTGAAACTTGTAATGTATATAGTAGGCCTACCAATTCCTGAGAGTAGTTTTTATATTGCCTCCAGATTTTAAGACAGTTCAAGTGAAACTTATCGAGATCACTTGTTCAAGACAGAACAAGACTTTCGCTTCCAGACAATTTCTAAAAATTCGAGACACTGCCTCGAGACCGAGACAGCAGGCTTCCGAGACCGAGACACTAAAAAACTGTCTAGAGACCGAGACACTGTCTTGAGACCATACAACTCTGGAAAAAGATAGAAAGGCTGATTAAGACTACGCTGGACATAACATCGCATGGACTAACACTTAGGGAATCAATGGACACTTGATAAATTATTTGATGACAATGGAGATAATTTATTTCGTACCTATCACCTACAATTGGCTGTCATCAATAAATGAAGATGTTGAATATAATAAGTTTTGAACGAGGAATGGAGCAAGGCATCCGTTCCACTTCCACTGAGGAGTGGTGCTTGGGATTAGCCTACACCTCTAGCCTACTCTGTACCTCTGGCATTTCCTTATTGCTTTGAAGTAGATATACCGGCCTGTATACGTACCATGTCAACTGCCATCCAGGTTTACAAGCCTCAGTCGAACAAGCGAATATCACTTAAATGCATCGGTGGCTTTGAAGGCAGGATCAGCATCTCACATCCAAGAGATGGGCCAATGACCAGCATCATTCTTCATTTTCTTAACCTTGGCAGTCTGCAAGCAATCAACTAGATCGTGCTCGTCTAATAGTCTCTCAGGCGCAAGGTAGGCGTCCACAGACTCATGTGCAACATTGTTTACTCTTTTCAGCTTGTTGTGCATAGTTCCGCTAACAGACATGTTTTACTCGTTCACTACGCCATTTAACATCATTTAGGCCAGCACAGATATCTTGATGGGGTGCTATATAAATGCCCAATTACAGTACATTATAAGAGATGGCACAATCCACTCTCCAATATGCTGAAAGAGAAGACCATGTACGATAATGTCAACTGTCAAAATTAAGAAACACCATCGATCGCTGCATTCAAAAACTCACTGATTTTGCTCAGAAACAAACTTCTTATGGCCAGCAACAGACGGGCCCACAAAACAAGACAGCACGGGGGGGGGCTCTATGGAATCATTGTTGCATAAAGCCAATTTAGCAGATGCTGGTTATCTGCAATAAAACTTGACCTTTCAGGGAGACTTGTTAAGATTCATTGATAGTCTTGTTTACTAATAGAGCCTCAATTCATAATTAGCAATTGCCTTAATTGCCTGGCCACTAGAAGATAAAGGAATGTTCCCCAAGCTAGCCTTAATTACGAAGCATCAGCAACTTAATTTTTTTAACCTCAGCATGTAGCCACTCCCCTGCTTAGCCATCTCATCTTACCACTGTACCCTCATTACAGCGGAATATTCATGAACATTAACCTACCACCAGTTCATCCATCAGCTTCCATTGCACAACTACACCCAGTTTTACTTTAAAGAGCCTAACCAATTTAGCATATAACTTATCCAAACAGCCAGATTTTGGTTTATTTGACAAACGTTTCACCTACCCATTTCTTCATGCACCTATGACTCATAGGCGATTATTTGTGAGATTAGAAATGCAAAAGCAGGCTGCAAAAATCTCTAGAAGAGACATAGTCCACATGACATTTGAATGATTATTTAAACAAAGAGACAGTTTTCAACAATTTCAGTTCCTCCTGCGTTTCTTCCGTAGTCAGTTGCGTTCAGTAGGGTCGACCTCTGCCTCGCATCATCTGACCGCGACCTCCCGTTCTGGCGCTGACGACCGCGACATCGATAAAGTCGCCAACTTGAAATTTCTTTCCTGACAGAGTCACAAAGTCATCGGGACCATTGCGACCGTTACAAGTCACGCCGATGTCGCGCATTCTGTAGCCCTGCGATCGCATGTCTGGATAGACGATGGCAAACTCAAAGGTTGTGCCCTTGCTGCGAGCCTCGGTGGTCACTGCTTTGACCAGGTTGGTCAGTTCTTTCAGTGTAGCATCCATCCTAAAACAAGTATAAAAAACAGATGAGGTCTGCTGGTCTATTATATTTGGTGGATAATTAAAAGGCAAGCTGGAAGGAAAATGCGGAAGAGGAAGACAGAGAAGAATGATGCTAGACGTCTCAACACAATTGTAAGGAAATTGATACGGCTCAAGTTTCCGCCTTTTGACCAGATGACTTTTGACAACCTCTGTGGTCATGCAGATTCATCTCTTTTCTCTTCTGTGCTACACAATCCTTACACAATACCTGACGCCGCACTAAGTCGATGTGGTTTTATCACCCGAGCGCTATACAATTGAATCTCTTCCTATTTTAAGTGAAACTAGGCCTAGTATTGCTTGATTTCTATTTACTCTAGTTACTCATAGGATGTCTGTTGTGTAATTGCTAGTTATGATTATTTTATGTGTATAGGACTACATTATTTTTCTCTAACTACTTTGATGATGTCTAATTGCTGTGTAATTGCTTGATATGTTTATTTTGAGTGTACATTTTTTGAACGTTCATATTCGTTTGCAAGCGGTTCAATAAAGTACATACTTACTTTTACTTACTTGGACTGGACGATGCCAGAGGGATACAAGAGACCTAAAGAGGAGGCGCAGAGGAGAGAGGAATGGTGACGCTGAACGTTTAAACCTGCATGAAAAAGGCACAGAAGAAGAAGAAAACAGCTGGACAGTAAGAGAAACCCATTCTATTTGATTCTATGAACAAAAGGATGCCAATAGCAATTAATGAAAATGGCTATATATTCTATACTTAAGTTAGTTGCACCAGGCCACATATTTGGCCCCTGGTCAAGTGTCAAGGAAGATTACTTCGGAAGCTAATAAGAGAAACAATGCAATTTAAGCCACTTGCTGAAAAACTTTGCGATGCAAAATCAAAACGTATAAACAGCACAAGATGTTGGCAAAGTTACAAACCATGTGTAGATCTGAATTTCATTGGTAGGCGCTTTCCCTCGGCTGAATTCGTTGGTCATGTGGTGTCGTCCCATTCCAACAAACACGCGAATTAAAACTGGACAGACCTAAAAACAAATATATAAAATACCAAACTTAGTGAAATTGTGCATTATTTTAAGTATCTTTATTATATTATCTTTTTATTTTAATATGCCAATTTTCAATGCTTAATCTAGATTTCAATTAAAATGTATTTAGGTACATAAAACGGACAAGATTACACATCCTGATTATCAAATGTGCATTAGAGGCGGAGAGTCATTGATCAGACACAAGCGTGAAGACTGAAGAGCAGTAGGAAGCAAGATCGATTTGGTGGTTGCATTGGTTATATTAGATGTTGGACGTTAGGGCCCCTTGCATGGCTGCCGTACAGTTAAATTCGACCTCCTGTAATAACTATGTATTCTCAGTGCAGTGTGTCAGTTTTAAATCAATAAGCAAAGATCATAATTAAATAAAACAGAATTTATATTTATAGCACCTTCACGTTTCCTAATCGAAGGTGGTCTTGACGCAGACCAAGTGGAAGAAGGTAGTCTTAGGCAACAGATGGAACGGATACAGATGGAACTTATACAGGTAGAGATAGGAGGGTAGCCTATCGCCACCAGGAAATTCTTCAATCAATACATCAACACATGTTGCACCCTGCACCATTTCGTCGAATATTTACAGTAGCTGAATATATATCCAGAGTATGTTCTTAATTCTGCTTTGCATTTAGCAGATCTGGACCATTATTTAAAACTGGACCAACCATCGTTTTAAACTGGACTACCTTTAACATTCATCTTAAAGTAGACGCATTCGTTGCAGCAGTGGTTCCCATGTCGTATTTTTATTACCGCGCTTGTTAAGCAAGACGTGTCTCTCGTTCAGTGAACCGTAGGCACACCAATTATCGCCCACTAACCTTTTGTCGATCGATAGTCTTTTCTGGCTCCTTATTGGCATTGTTTTCAATAACTGATTCCATTTGTGTGTAGACACTGTATACAAACGCCGTTATAATTCAATCTTTTAATGTGAATATAACCTATATTTAACCAAACCCCAGCGTTACCCAGACCATAGATATAATCTACACCAAAGCTGCCTACCATGTCTATGCTGCCTACCGACAAGAAAAGGTCCAAGACTTTTATTAATTATATAGCGCTTTAACTTTCAAATATCTAATAATTTTTGTTGTAAAACTGCGCAACAGACGTGCATTGACCATTGAGCAACTGAACTTTAAAAATTGGTCCATTGTTTGGTTCTGAGACCGAGAAGGCTGCTTTGCAACCGAACCTTGACCTCCTCTGGACAACTCTTTGTCGAAGCAATCATGACTAGCTGAAATTTCAATCAATTCAAATGCTCAAGTTCAATGGCCTGATCAATATTCGTCTGAACAATCAACAGCGCATAGACGCATTCGTTGCCTTTTGAGCTAGTAAACTGTGTGAATTGAGATAGCTATGTAAACGTTGGCCAACTGTTTGCCTCGACTGTGAACGTTGATCAACTGCATCAATTTACACTACCGAATTTGTCACACAAATTTATCTTTTATGGTACTTGCAACTGTCATAGTATAAAGAACTAAAGAGACCACAAGTTGAATATTTATGAGTGCAAGTACTTATACATTCAATGCGGATAATTTACGGGCCCTTAATTCTATCTCAGGTAATTGCTGGTAGGCTTACTTGCTATTGATTAAATAGGCATCATTGGGGTGAACCATGAATGTTTGCCTCAAAACATCAAAAATGGCAGAGATAAGTTTCGGCTCACCCTCCTCAGAAATTGACAAATTTCACGAGCGCAGTAATGTTTATTCTCTGGAAAAGTTAGAAAATTGTTTAGACTTTTGTTCTATGACGTCTGCGCCGAAAAACAGTGCGAGTTGTTTGAACGGGAGTGAGGGAATTGATGCTGGAATAGAATTGGATGGGCCGGACAATGATAGGGACCCTACGCTGGTTCGGCTAGATGGAGTTATGCGACAATGCTTCAGTAACTTTAAAGATTCGTCTATCGATGGCTGTTGCACGGATCCGGTTCAAATCAAACAGCAGGAAGAACATCTACGTGAAAACGAGTAATTTTATACGATTATCAATGTAGAATTTGCTTTTTTGGTAATTGTGAAGTAAAAAAGAAATAACGTATCATATTTAGATTAAACCGTAGTTTAGGTTGCTAAATCCTTTTCATTCGTAAATCCCGTAGTTTGGGTTGCTAAATTAAGAAACACTAAAAACTAATGAAATCGTGAATATAATGTGCTGGATTGATGAAAATTATATACCTTAATGGAAGCTGGATTGCTGAAAAGAAATATACATAATGCAAGTTGTATTGATGAGAGGGCAAAATTGCACTTTGGGGGTAATTTTTCCACGGTGCATATTTCCGGTATGAAACAACAATATAAACTATATATATGCGGAGGGCACCATACGAACTGGAGAAAAGACAGCGGCAGAATCCAGCAAGAGCTGTCTTTATTTCATCTATCCAGCTTCCATTATTGTTTTCATCAATCCAGCTTCCATTTAAGCATTCTCTTTTCGTCTATCCAGCTTCCATTTAAGCATTCTCTTTTCGTGTATCCAGCTTGCATTTAAGCATTATTCTTTTGATGAAGCAACAGGAAAGAATGCCAGCAGGAAAGAGCATTTTGAGAGAGGACTCCACTATTTATAACCCTTGTGGCTTGAGAAAAGACACTAAATACGTGTCATGGATAAAATACCTCTGAAATTGCGATTTTGCCGATGAGAGAATGTCGTTATACTCTGTAGATTGACAGTATATGTCTCACGTGATGAAAAGTAATATATCTAAATGGAAGCTGGATTGATGAAAATAATATACCTAAATGGAAGCCGATCGATGAAAAGAAATATACATAAATGGAAGCTGGATCCGAAGACTAAATAATTGTTGTTAATAAAAGTTTCCTATTTTCTAAAGTAACCATCATTTGTATGTGAATTTAACACTCAGAAAAGTGTAAATAAGTTGACAACCTAAGCTACAGTTTAACCAAATTTAGTTTAAGCAATCTTTGGGATATGTAAAAGTTTATGTTGCCAGTAACTTAAGAGTTTTTTTGAATGTTTTTTCAGCTGATGGATTTGTGGTTGATTGATGCATTGATGAAGTATTGTATTAATGTCTGGTTGCTGTTCCATGCATTTAACCTGTATCGTAATATGAATTTAGACTCTGGTTTACAATTACAAAAAATTTCGGAAACGTTTTACCAGTTGATTGGTTTGCAACGTATGCGAGACAACTTCAAGAAAAGGCGCTTGAAATCAATCAAGCTAAGGTACGTTTTTTTCAATCTATCTCTAATGTTATTAGGCCTACTTCTTATTTATGTAGCCCTGTAATTCTTTGAAAATTTTCGGTTGCTGAAAATGAAAGGAGTGACTAAGAAATGAAAAGAATTGCTAAATTGGCCTTTCACAATTTTACATCTTGTAGGAGGGTCCAATCTTTCTATGCAAGGCATATGTTCCCTAATTGACCAACATTTTATCATAAAATAGCTGTATAATGTACATGGTATGACTAAATGTACGAATGTAACTTAGTAATATCACAAATACCTTAATGAAAATTCTCATAATCATTAATACAACGTTGCCATGTAGTAATTAAGGATTAGCTTAATTAAAGCTTATATAATCAAAAAGTTTAAAGCAGAAGCTTGTGCTGGGTATATTTACTCAGTGTCGTGCAAATGGATCATAATTGACCGACTTGATCTTATTGTACCTCAGTCTTGAATTTCTTTATCCTTGCAACAGGCTTTTGCTTTTTCAGACTTTTGTAGTCAGTCCCTCATTATAGAGCGACCTTTCCCCTCGGTCTAGGAGAATGATCCTTGCTTGTGGGGATATCGCCAACATCTCTTCATCGTGTAAAGACATTCCTTTTCACAAACTGCTGTGGGAGGCGCTTTACAAACATGGAATAATTGAATATATATATATATATATATATTCAACATATAATTGAATATAATAATAAAAGGGGTTGCCTTCAGAGACCCGAGGTCATATATTGTAGTGTTCGTTTCAGATTTAGTTGTCTGCTTTGAATGCATTGTTATTAAAAGTTGTTGACTGTTGCTCCTATTAACAAGGTCTTCTGTTGATATTATCTTTTGCTTTTGTTTTTTTATGTTATACACAACTCCATGAGGATATTTTGTGGGATTGGGAGGTACATTACCTTAAGCAAGATTACTTTACCTAATGTGAGATTAACATTACTGATGAACCTCTTTCAAGTCAGTTATAATTGCAATCGTGTGTGAGACGAGACAGAATTCTAAACGTGGATTAAGTTTGCAACTGTACATCGTTGATATGCTGTTAGTTGTCTTTATGTCTGATTTGCTGTCATTTGCAGACGACCTGTCAGTCAAGCGAGTTGGATATTTCAGACGATGAGGACCTCCAGCAATCCTTTGACCTGCACTCATTAATCATATCAAGTCTTCACCAGGAGCCAATGTTTACCGCAGATGAAGTCATCAGTGAGATTGAAGAAATGCTCGAAGTAACTGCTCATGTCATTTAGCTTAAAGGCCAGGTTTTTAGGGCGTGGTCTAATGAATACCTGCCGCCTGCTAGCTACCAATCAGATCTCTCCAAAGCATCTCATCCGCCTGGGGTACAATCTTAAACAAATGGACCGGTGTGGTCAGTCTATCTGAATAGGCTCAAATGGGCCAACTAGACAGCTGAGGGAAATGCACTGGAAATAACAATTGAAACAATGATCATGCTTCATAGTCCTTATAATTATATGCATCTACACACCTGTACTTGATATGCCACTCATATGCCTTCGTGCCTGTATTCGTGTGTGTGCTTGTGTGTGTGCGTGCGCATCTTTAACCAGTACGGCCATCTTGCAAGCTGCTCATGGACAGCCTTCCGTCAAACTTGTGAAACGTGCAACCAAAGCCATGCGGGAAATTTGCTGCAGTGTTGTAAATCGCGACTTCAAGGGATGAAGCCATGAGCCAAATCTTGGCGGTTGCCTGTGGTCGCTGTTGTTTGCGTTTGTTTTTACGTGATGATGACCAATGCGAGTGTAATTGAGAAATAGACTGAAAAGAATACTGGATGAATGCTATCAAATGCTGCATGTATATATAAGTGTGCATATATATGTATGCAAATATATATATATATATATATATATATATATACAGAGAGTGAGAGATCTGCTTATTGTTCCCAGGTATTATAATTGATCATATTATATGCTGGCTGATATATTCTTCCTAGGTTTGACATGTGACCTAAATTATGCAGCGCTATTCAGACAGCACAACTCTCAATGGGCCCACCAGCCCCTGGACCATTATATTTATATATATATATATATATATATACACATATATATATATATATATATATATATATATATATATATATATGGCGTTTGGCTGGGGTTAGTGTTGTTATATTGTTTCTCTGATCTGGGGAACCTGAACTGTTATACACATGTGACAATCTATATCCAATCAGATATCAAAAGCAAATGTACCTTGAAATACATTTCATACGAGTCTTCATTCTTATTGCATCAGAAGCTGATCATTCAAGAGCTCTCAATTTTCAGCTGTTTTATTCAGTGCAGATATATGTTTCTTATCATGACCACGCTGAATGCCTATATTGTATTCAAATTGATGCCCTTATAATATATATATATATATATATATATATATATATATAAAATATAGTGGCCTGAATAATTATGGCATGCATAAGACCTGAAATACAGTACGTTCTTAGGTTACACAAAAGCTTTTTTTGAAATAAATACGTATACTGCATTCTGTATTTACCAATTTGTTCAAAATCCCAGTCTTTATGAATAAAAAAGGCTCTTATCGCTTCTTCCTGATCATGATCGGCACGAATTGTTAGATCGTACTTTTGCATGGTACTATGTAATATTAACTACAGAGTTCTGCTGTATGCATATATCGATCAACAAAAGAGTGAACATCTGAGTGGTTTAGTCTGAGAGGGGGAGGCGGTGGAGGGGTAGCGGTGCCATTTTTGTTTACATACTGCCACTCTACAAGAACATAAACAGATGGACCAACTTTGACACCTGTCAATACAAGGTACATAGGCCTATTGCTTGTATGAGAGAGGGAACATTCTATTTCAAAGAAGGTGACTCTCTTCTCATACAGACTCAATGAGACAAACATTATATACATACACAGATATGTATATATACATAGATTCATTGCATTGAATGGCATTACAATTAGTCATCTATTTACATTATGTCACAATGTCTCAGTCTTGCAATTCAGGGTTGTGTGCCCTATTCTCAACGCGCCCGTGAAAACCATATGAAATAAATATTCCGGGCGAAAAGGCGCTTACTATAATGATTGAATGCTAAGACAAAACTGAGATAGAAATTCACAGGTAGTCCTTCAGCTCAGAGATATAAATACAAACAGCGTGTGTGTGCGTGTGTGTGTGCGGATCAGCTCACAGAGAAACAAATGCAAACAACAGTGACCACAGGCAATCGCCAAGACTAGTGATCTATAATGGTCCATGGGCCGATATCCTGTATGCGTCCTATTGTGCTTTGTGCTATATATATATATATATATATATATGTGTGTGTATATGTATATATACATATTATAAGTAGATGTATGTACAGAGACAGAGAACGGCCCAGAGGCATGCAGGCATTTCAATTGAAAGGAATTGACCGGCGGTGGACTTGAATATGGCACTTGTTGACTGTAGCCCCACTCAATGAGTTCAGGTTTGATTGACAAGCAGGTGGGTGGGGTACAGAGCAGTTTGTCGCAAAACTGCTCGCCCTAAAAACTTGGCCTTTAAGCCATAATAAGCGTGAAGCTACTTTCATATGTAATGTATGTACTTACGCAGTACCTAACAGTTTACCCAAAAATTCCGCATTACACAAAGTTCTGTCATGATCCCCTAATGTTATTTACATAACATGCTGTGCTATTCCTGCACTGTGGTGCTATTATCAAAGTGTAGGAAGTAGGTTTGTTGGTAATTAAGTAAATCAGTTGCCTGTTTCTGATTGATTATCCGCTGTAACCTGGCTTCTGGTTTCCCCAACCCGTCACACTTCAACCAGACTTCTGCAATAGCTTTCTACTTGAATTTACAAAATTCCCTTGAAGCGACCATCTTTTGAGCCAGCCACCTCGGAGTAGGGTCCACGAGGGACACTGTATTAAGTTCTTATAGATTGATTGATGGATTGATTAATGGATTGATTGATGTAAATATTTAATATTATCTAGCAACATAGCATCGGTTGATGGTGATGAGCAATTGTGAGCAAAGGGTCTGCTCATGGTCCCTTTGCAATGGTTGTCCCAAGGTAGGCTTGAACCTGTACTCTCCTTGTGACAAGGTGAGTACTTTATTGAATGATGCTATTGAATTTATTACATTACATGGTAAGTGGGATACAGGTCTTCAAGTTTATGAGCACAGAGATGGAATGATTAATAACGAACAGGCAAACTGTCGGTCAGCTCAGACATGAAGGTGTAAGAGTTTCTTTAAAACTGTTAATTTGCTTTTAATTTGAGTTTAACTTATTTTAGTTAGTACCTTGTAAATAGATAATAGAATTTTTGTGTTTGCATTTCAGGACTCACCTCCTGTATCAGCTAATGACATGGACGTCTTCTCCCCAGAACTCCTCAAATTTCGTGAAAGAAGTCGAGAACTGGGAAAGTCTTTAGAAAGCAGTAAGTATGTGGTAATGAATTCTGAACTTCTGGGATACTATCTTGTCAGAACACAGAGGAAGCCTGTCAAGATTTCTATCTGCTACTAAACCTACTCTTGACTCACCTTTTAATATTAGTCTTTGGAGCCAATTTACATGTATATATACTCTGCATTAATGAGGTTATAATTATATGAACTTCAGCTTATATAGCCAAATTATATTTTGATCTTTGACTTGCTGTAGTGATGTCATTTCTGTTATGGTAATGATGCATCTACAGCTAACATTTTACATCATCCGCTAATGCTGCTGTTTCATCTAATTGATCCATCTGTATATCCTTCATCGTCATTCATTCATTTATTCACACATTTATCATGTTATATCCTACCATTGGTCGTTTTGAAGCAGTGAGATACACAGCATGTCTAATTAAATTATTAAATCTAATTGCCAAAGTAAACTGAAATTTATGGAACCTTTTCTGATTATTTTGAAATGCTATTTACAGAAGCGAGTACAGGTAGAGTTTTGGCCCTCCTTCTTTCTTTGTGTGTAACTCACTGACTGCCTGTTTCTTGCTTAGTTTTTTAATTCGTGCTTTACTCTTAGACCGATCTTCATTACCTCAATTCTAATACAGCCACGTTGAATTATCATCGAATGCGATGCTGCATGAATTTCTTCTTTACTTCACGCTGTCTTTATCAATTTGCGTGTCCAATTGTATTTTGTGTGTTTTGCGTTCAGTTTGAATTCTATGATGAGACTGTAGCTTTCTTACTTAGTGCATCAGGCAACACAATTTCTCCGTTCGTCTGTGTTCAATATGTTCAATGCCAGTTGCCCCACTTCGTTCCTCGACATCGCTCGGTTCCTCAAGTCATCTCTGACGATCCCCAGACTTTTTTCATGGTCTAATCTCTTTCCTCCCTTCAGGGATCCAAATCATCACTTTGTTGACTCCATTTTATTTTTCCACCTCTAATAAAATTCCCATATCCTCTTTTCCCATTAACTCTCATTGGTGTTCTTATAGCTAGAATTTTTGTAGCTAGAATTCTATTATTCAATCTTCTCGACCAGAGGCTCGTTATAACATACTTCATTGTGATTTAATTATGACTGGGTTCTAATATGAAACAGATGTTAGCATAGATCCCAGAATTAGTTCACCTACAGAAAAAAGTTCATGTTGAGACATAAACTTATGGTAAAGCGTTTATTAATTTGGCTCCCAAATATGATGCTATAACGAGTGTCTTATAGACTTCTGCTAAAATTTAACTGTTTAAATTTAAACAATTTTTATTAATCTTCCAGTTGTGACATATTTTAATTGTTATGTTAATGATATGTTAATGATAATAATTTTTGTTGATGTTGTGGTGTTGTTGTTTTAACACAATGTGTTGTTTTCTGACCGTTATTCTTTATTGTCATCTGTTTGGCATAATTTTCGAGCTGGCTGAAAATTTGTCATTATGGGACATTTGGTTGTAGTTGAGCATTATGTTTAGAATTATTTTAATGTAATCTCATTAATATTTTAAAACTAATCTAGTGATTTAATATAATCTTGTAGAGATTTAGATTGTAGTGTAGTTCTAGATATTTTTTTCTGTAGACTATGTGCTTGTTGAACACACTGAATATTAGACTGAGGCTCTATGTATGAATTTCTTTGCTTTATGATCTTAACCCATTCTCTTTTTTACAAGGTATATTTTCAGTATATAGGTTGAGTGCAGTATTGAAAGTACGATTTTTTAACGTTTTTTCTACCTGTTTTCGTCCACATGAATTTTCATTGTTGGCGTGCTTTTCTCCTGTTCTCTTTATTTTGTGATACCACAAAACTTACGATGTGAAGACTGATAGAGGAGAGAGATTTGTCAGTTGAGAGATTTGTGGGCATCTGCTCAAGAATTTACGATAAAAATTCAAAGTTGAGATGGGATTGTATAGTGATGAGATGGTTTCTTTAGCAGAGGAGGAATTATGGCATGACGAAATGCAGATCAAAATGATCCCATGTATGATGAGAATTGGTGTTTGTATCGGTTGGATGATATATTTGGAGGAGGTACACAGAATGGTGTGAATAAGACAGCTTCGGTTAGACCATTACTATATGAGTTTGTAGATTCCTATCAGAGGTCTTGGTAGTCCAAGATATATGATGCCTGATTACTATAACAGAGTTTGTTGGATGCTCGGCTCGTTACTGGCCAATTTCAGCATCTTACCAGACATTTTGTGTGCAGAAGAATTTTTTCAAGGTTATGATTAGCAAAGCATATAGCAGGTGACAATTTGTCATTTAAAAATTGTAAAGACTCTAGTGAGATGAGTGCGTGCGTGCGTGCGTGCAAGTATTAGAACATTTTTTATGGCACCCATCAAGTAACTCCCTAGGGTTTACTGCATCCAATCAAGGCATCTACATTTCTCTTTTGTGTCTCTACTTTTATCATGAGAAAAGTTTCTGTATTACTGGTTAAGGTGAAATAATGTTTGGTCAACAGATTTGTTGACCAATGAGTCGTGTAAAGGTAATGTTCGGTTTTTGTATTGTTTATGTAATTATTGAAGCACGTTTTCTTTCAAACAGATCTCGATGGTTGGTCGGTACGTTCTCTGAGCGAACTCTATGACGAATTGGACTCGACCGTCCGCGAATATTCGGAGGTCCTGATCCAACAGCTAGCCCTGCGTGAAGAGCTGGACTATGAGAAGGAGCTGATGAATCAGTTCATCTCTCTCCATCTCAACATCCAGAAGAAGAAGCGAGAGCTGCAGGCGGATCAGAAGCGAGGAGCGACCCCATCCGATGGAGCCATGACCATTTCGGTATTTCTTTGATGAGGGACAACTTAATGCCCTCTGTTGCTGCAATTGAAACTAGTTGACTGATTACTCTAATCAATGAATCAATTGAAGTTGTTATAAGCACCCTTCAAGATATCTATTCAGAGGCACTCCAAAGTTCCAGATTAACTGTCCACTTTGGTTTTAGCTGTGCTCTAGTAGTTCAAAATGGCTTGTTTCTATGTTCAATATGTTTTTTTGAATAGTCTGATTATTATTATGTGTTGGAACCCTTGTGGCACTGTCCGCGGAAACCATATGAAGAGTGGTTGTTTCGAAAAATGGATAATTCGTTAATCGTCAATCTTAACTTAATTTTAAGTTCAATACACTGATTGTGTTATTATTCGAATACATGTTGAGGCAACATGTTGTAAGAAACTTTATTTGATCTCCTGTCATCTCCTCTACACCGTCCAATGTCTTTTTCTGTCACCTTCCTTCGCTGAGTCCTCAGAGTCGTCAATCTGTTTGGTCATGGATATTACTTGATCGAGACCGTTGCTGATGAGTTTTTTCTTGAAGTTGTGCTTTTTTTATCTTCTGATACCTTTGCTTTGAATGGGCACGGTGGCGTAGTGGGATGTTTGGTGCCTTGCATTCGGAGGATCGAACCAACCTCGAGTCACTGTGTAGCGACCGTGGACAAGTTGCTCACTCATAATTGTCTGTGAGGAAGGCAACGGGAAACCACCTCACTCGTTTCATCACCGGGTGGCGCAAAGCCAATGGACCTACCTTAGGGCAGGGAACTCATCATCATCATCATCACCTTTGCTTGGAAATCCTCTGATTTTCTTAGAGAATCTTACCCAGATAAATACGGTTGTGTGCTGTGTTGCTGTTTGCAGAGTTTAACTACTCAGATTCCGTACTACCCAACTATGGAGCCAATTAGTACAGAACTGCTCGAAGTCTACGTTAAGAGTAGGGTGTTTTCACTTGACTTTAAGGCATCCTGATTTTAGAACTGTGTTTGCATCCATTTCAAACAGAAATGTAATAATAATTACAAATAATTATAAATAATAATATAATTTTAATTATATGTGTGGCTATGGTGTATAAGTTAGCATTTTGATGGGGTAAGTAAATGTGTAATGTAATGTTGCTGTTGTGTGAGAAATCTAAATTACCCTGTTAACAGATTTTAGTTTTTGGAACATGTTTTTTAGTCTAATGCGATATGATCATATCTGGAATTTGTTTAGCATTGCATACTCTGTGAATTAATGATACTCTGCGAGTTAATGATGCTCTGTGAATTAATGATGCTCTGTGAATTAATGATACTCTGATCAATTCACAGAGTCTAGGTATATTCCATGCATTAAGTTAGGGAGGCAGTTATTTCCTTTGGTTAGGAAGTTAATTGGTCAAGGGAGAATCCAAAATTCACTCATCAGCTGACGTGCTTTTCACTACTTGCAGGTGGCTCTGGTGCCAAATAATCCTGCTGGATTAGAACAGGTACCATAGAAGATGACATATATCCAGTTTGCTGGTCAGCATAGTCGAATTTGCAGTCGTTGTTAAGCAAACCTACTCAATCAAATGGACTAATCTACTGCCATGTGGCTTATTGTGTATTTTTATGAGGGACTATGTACGTTCACTGCATTGGGCCTAACCTTCATAGCTCTTCCATTTGTCTCAATGAACCATGTTACTTTGGACATGGACCTGCCTTACGGCACAATGTAAACTGTATTCGTGCACCTTGTTTTATAGGTATTTAGTCATTATTGAATGACATAACTTTCTGTTTGTAGTCTTGAAGGCTATGGACAGCGAGAGTTCGTCACTGCCCACTCTTTTGACGGATTACATCCTGAAAGGTAAATGTGCTCTCTTGCTATTTGTCAAAGGCTGCAGCTGAAGAAACAGGGAGTCAGTAGACATCTGATGGCTTAGAAGGCTATGTTGCAGGCTGTATAACTATTGATACAATGGCTCTATATGGAGTCAAGCTATAATGAATTTAATTCAAAAGTGAATGTATAGATTACATTTTGGATTACATTTGGATGAGCTGAATAGGAGATCATCTGGAGGTAGTCCACTCGTCCTTAGGACGGGTGGAAAGTATTTATGACAGGCTTAAATTATGCTTGGGCATGACTTTTTATAAATGTGATCAAACCCATATGTCATGTAATGTAGTGTAGGCGTATTGCCATAAATTCCTCCCATGATCGTCTGTAGTCAACAGACTTGTATGGTCACGACTTCGGTCTTTTGCGACTTCGTTGAGCGGTCCCGACTTCAAGATTCAACTGCCGAAGATCGTTTCAACTGCCAAAGACCGATTCAACTGCCGAAGACCGATTCAACTGCCAAAGACCGATTCAACTGCCGAAGACCGATTCAACTGCCGAAGACCGAAGTCGTGACCATACAAGTCCGTTGACTACAGACGATCATGGGAGGAATTTATGGCAATACGCCTACACTACATTACATGACATATGGGTTTGATCACATTTATAAAAAGTCATGTCCAAGCATAATTTAAGCCTGTCATAAATATGCCCTACTCTTTATTTCTGACTAAGGCTCTGTCTGAGGGTGAATTAGCAGACAGTCTACTATGTTGATGAGATGTCCGCAGGTGATTAATCACTGCTTATGAATAGAGTTCTAGATTCATAGTTGTGACTCAGCCAAAATGCGGAGAGCAATTTGCAAATAATGGATATACTGACTTAGTAATTAAAATGTGTTATCGTTATTGAAATGGTTTCAAACCTTAATTCATACTTCTGACATGATCTTGAAAATTGATTGGGGTCTATGTTTAGCAGATTTTTCTTGGCTCATTGCAAAGACACATCTTTTAAGTTTACAAGTATGCCTGCATGTTTGATATAGGAATTTCCATTTGCACAATTCCCTAACGGTTTGTGGTTTGGTATCGCGGTGTGTGCAGTGTTTTTGATCTTTTCGATTTTCTAGAAATTTTACATTTATGAATGATTAAATGACATTTTGTGTAATTCGCTGTCTCTTGCAAATGGATTTGTATTACCTTAAAATTTGTTTTAGCATGTTTGGTGACAATTCATTAGTATTGTGGGAGTTATGACTCTGGTAGTAAGACTGGGGACCAGTTCATAAATTCTGACATTAATGAAATACTCTGATGTCTAATTCTTTCTGTTTTCAGTTGTTTGTCCGACAAGCTGAGGCAAGGAACGATATATCATCTGTCATCTGGCAACCACTTCGAGCACAGTCAATCTCGAATGGAGCCAGTTACACCGTTGTTCTGTGGCGCGTTCAAAGTTTTCTCTGCTTTTTTCGTGTTCTAGTAGTCGTCTAATTTGTATTTTATGACATTTTCCAGTCTCTGATAACTTATTCTGTCAATGGCTTTTCGCAAAATATTATGTGACAAACAGTTTTTTAATCACAGGCTGTTCACCTTAATTCTGTCTCTGTTTTGCTGAGGTCCATAAAAAGAGGAACTGCCCTGTGGTTTGAAACTATACAGGGTGACACAGGGTGGCCCAAAATGTGAACCATCTTATATAATTTTGAGTAATAATTTTTTTGAATTTTTTTCTATCAAAAACCAAGTAAGCTGTTGCCAAATTTTAATTTATGTAAACTCAGAATTCAAATTCAATCTGTCCTCCTCGGTTTTCAACAGTTTTTTCTAAACGTCTTTGCTGCTGGTCAATGCTATTGTTTATAAACTCTGAGGCAAATGTTGCCTCTCTTCAACAATGGCCAATTTCAGTGGCTCTATTGTTGCAAATTTACGATGAAAGTAAACTTTTTATTGGAGGACACCCCATATAGCATAATCTACCGGGTTTAAATCCTGGCTTTTGGTGGCCATATGTCTGGTTCAATGAAGGTGACATTCTCTCGACGAAGATAGCTTATCGTGTTTCTTACCGTGTGTGAAGGAGCTCCGTCTTATTGCAGTGTCCAGTTGTGATGATTACATCTTGCTCGTATATCCAGAAGCAATCTTTGTCTTAGGACGTGATCAGAATAATACACACTGTTCACTTTCGCTCCAGGTTCAAAAATACCACACTGGTTATTCCCATCTGAGAAACACCTACAGAAACCATGATGCCATGACTGAAATGTTCACGTTCATGTAGGAGTCTTGTTGAAGGAATTTTTTCTTTTTCTTTCTTGCTTTGGAATAAACACGATCATTTTGTGAATTTACTGGTGTGGCGAGAGTAAATGTCCTTTCGTCTGTGAACCAAATGCTTCGTATACTTCTCTCGTTTTGAAACCTGTCAAGTAACTTTTTGCTTCGTTTGAGGCGTTTTAATTTGCAGTTTTCGTTTATAACCTGCCCTATCACACGTTTATACATTCGAAGTTGCAAATCATTCTTTACAATTCGTTACACTGATCCTCGTGATATGCCAGTTTCATTTTCAATTTCCCGCGAACTCTTGTGGCTCTGAGAGTGATCTTCCTGGCTACAAATAAGCTCACTCACATGGCGAATGTTCCGCATTGTTCTTACGGATCTCGGGTGGCCGCTTCCTGGTTTTCGTGATATTGTACCATCGGCATAAATTTTTTGAAAATGTCGATTAAGGCTTGTTTTACTCCATTCTTTATTCGAAAATTCAGTAATTCTTTGCCTAGCTCCTCCGTTATTTTTTAATTCCCAAATTTCTAATCAGGATACGATCTTCTGGTGTTATTTTTGTCATTATAACAACCTAAAATATGAAATAAATTGTAAAGATGGCGACCAGAAGTTAATGAAATATTGTCGTCATGCGTTGAGATAATACATAAGAATAATTTTATGGTTTGAAGACCGCTCAAAGCATAATTTTATATATATTGCTCAAGATAGCTCTAGGCAGTCCCACTTATTTTGGGCCACCCTGTATGTTGCATTAAATATTTCTTTTTGAATATTTCCACAGTTATTTTGTTCAGCTTGGTTTTCAATGGCAAAACGAGACTTGAAGATGGAAGATGAATGCTTTTCAAATGCTTTTTTGAAGACATTAAAAAAACCAAAGAATCAAAATATTGTAGTAAGCCATTTGCTTTAGTGAACAAGTAGTTTCCACTTATTTTTGTGTACTTTGATATTTCACTTCTTTATTGTTTGTTTAGGGTTTTGTGACATATTTATTGATTAATGATATTATTCAGATTTATATTATTAGCTTGGTGGTAAAGATTTTGCAGCCTTTGACATTCAATTAGATCATGTTAAACCTTTTGGAATTACCTTTTAAAAGTATATTTTTCAGATGCCTTGAAGTTCAAAAAAGGAAGTTTTAGTAAAATTTTATGAAGAGGTGACTGAGCATATTGTCATGCAGCAGCACTAGAATCTTTGTCGTTAGACTCTGCTATTCCGCTTATGAGTAATTTGTTAAAACTGGTAGATAGGTGCTGTATGAATGGTTTTTGAAGTGGAGAAAGTGGCCTAACGATGTTGGCCTGTGATCAATGTATTGGTGACGTATTTTTGGTAATGTAATGAGACAACGTGATAATGTGTTAATCTGTGACATGTGACCTGATATCCTCTTCCCATCGAGCTGGCTTTTGTGTGACATAGCTATGACCGTAGCTTACAGGGTGAACTTTTTTAAAACCTTTTTTTGCTTCTCAGTCATATTTATAGAACAAGCTTTATCATTTCTTGCTAGAATCGACAACACAAGCTGTTATTTGTTGGATATTTTTGGTGTAGAATATACATTGATCCCACTGTGCATTTACAGGCAGTTCAATATACTTGCTTTTTTATTTGATATATCATTACCAGAACAGCTAGTAATCTTGTTGCATTTTTGTGTGTTATGCCATCCTTGTTAGGTTTCTTCTTCAGCGATGCTTATATACTGCACTGGTAGATGTTTACCTCAGAGTGAGGCTTTCGCCCCATCAGAATCCGTTGGAAAGGTTTTGTCAAGATCTTAGAGAATAAGGACAAGCCCCCACAATGGAACACGGTTGACCTAGTTACGTTGTTTGAATTTTAAGTTATCCATCAAAGAAGCTCTAATGCTTGTAATTCTGAATTGGAAATTCACTTTTAATCATATACCCAGTAGCCAAGGTTCGTAATCTTGTGATGGGTGTGTTATTACCAGTGCTTTTTTTCCATAATAGAATGTGCCAGAACGCATCTGTATTGTCAAAGAAAATGTGCTGAAATTAGCTACAAATAGAATTTTATAGTACTCAATGAGCACAATCTATACAATCTATACACTTACCTATAAAAATTTTAGAATGCGAAAAATTGAAATTGTGGGGTTTTATATCAGATTCCAGAGTTTCTGCACAGCTACTAGTTTTATTTTATACTAATTGTAAAAAAGTGACAGAACGCCGTTCTGGTGAGTTCCGCCAGAAAAAAGCACTGGATATTACGTTACGCCACCTAACCTTGGGGAACTCGTAACTGACCAGTCCCTTGTAATGTGATGTTAGTTCAGTCATCTTACCACACTCTTAAGTGAATGTTGGACGAATGAGTTGAGTTTGTTGTTATAAGTGTGGTTAAAGTGGACCAGTTCATACCTGATTGCCAGTCTGCTTGAGCATTGTGCATAAACTACTAGCAGATGTTTCAGATTAATACAAAGTCTGCAACAGAATTGATTTGGTTCTTGTTGACGGAAGAGTACTTTTATATGTCTGTTGTGAATTTGACTGTTATCTAAACCACCGGTTCCCAACCTTCTTTTTGTTGTGCCCCAAACTAAAAAATTATTTGTGTGTATACCCCCAACAGAAAAAAACTTGGCAGAAACATTCTTTGTGACAAACAAAGAATAGATAAACATAGTAGATAAACATATAACAGATAAACAAAGAATAGATAAACATAGAATAGATAAACATAGTAGATAAACGTATAACAGATAAACAAAGAATAGATAAACATATAACAGATAAACAAAGAATAGATAAACATAGAATAGATAAACATAGAATAAAATAATAACATGAAAATTATTTAACAATATTCATTTTAGTACTGTTTTAGTATAACTATGATATGCATAAATATGGCGTTTCAAAACCTGCGATTATTTATCGGTTTCTGCACGAAATATTTCTTTTAAATTTTTGAATTACTTGTGTGCCCCTTGGCAACAGCTGGGTGGGAGTATGCGCACCGCCGTTTGAAACCCGTTGGTCTAAGCCATCCTCTCTTGCTTTCAGACTGTTGTGGAATAACCAATACTACTTAAAAGCAATAACTTTAGAGGTTGAGTTGTATCCTATGTAACAGATTTGTCAGTTTGAGTCATTGCAGATTACACTGTGTTAGTCAGATTTTCAGTGGAAGTGCTAGTTATTACAAAACGGACTTTAACGATGACTTCTGTTTTATGGCTCTGATTTACTTGGAAGAAGATGTCTGTTTGAACCATGAATGCACAGGTGACAAAGGCTGAGCTTTAGCAGTCGACCGCTTTTTTTTACGTATGTGCACTTTGACATTGACCGAGGAAGTTTCTGTGTTAGTGGGTCACTGTGGGTATGGTGCTATGCTGTTTTGAAGACGGCTTAGTGACTTTATGATCAGGTGATGCTTGTGCTAGTCTAGATTTAAATTATTTTGTGTGTGTGAGAGAAACTGACAGACAGACAGACAGACAGAGATAAAGACAGAGAGAGAGAGTGAGCGAGAGAGTGTGTTACAGTTAGAGGGACATAGAGAGTGAAGAGAATGACATCAAGAGAGTAACAGTAAGAGAGGCATGGAGAGTGAAAGAGAGCGACATATACACAGACAGATAGACAGAGACAGACCGAGAGAGTGAGACAGAGAGTGAGACAGAGAGAGATGCAGAGGAATTAGTAATTTCCAAGAGAGAAAGTGTAGATGGAGAGAGTGTTAGAGATATCCTACTGACTCTCTCTCTCTGTAGCTCACTCTTCCGCTTTGTGATCTTAACCGTATAACCTTTGTAGTTATGTTTTGATCGTTTACAGATTAGGAATGCTGGAAGTTGCTTATCATGACCGTATTGTATGTTAAAAAACACTAAAAAATTTGACAAACAAGTGTATCATTGTATTTGTGATATATGATTATTAATCGTTAGATATTTATTTGTGTCCGGCTGTTTTATTGTTATCCTGATGACGTACAATTTGCCGTGGCCTCAGTTTTTTTATGGACATTGTTCTAGCAATGTACAGATGTCAATGTGTATTAGGGGTGATAAATAATGCATCTTATAATACACTAAAAAAAATGCATGCACTGTCGGTTGTTTACTTGAGATTATGTCTGTCTTGCCGACTGGACCACTGCTCCTCGGTCCTGGTTGGCTTGCATTGAGCGCCGATAGCCCGTCTTGACCGGGTGTTTCGTTATGCTGCCTGCCTCATTGGGTGCTTTTTACCCTCTTGTATTTAACTTTGTTTGCGTAATGTTTGTCAAATACGCAACGTAAAGATTGTCGTGGACGGATCGTCAGAGTTCTTTCAACTCTTTTTCGGTATGTTCCCGTCGACCGACACGGAACCGAGATGTTGCACACATTTCACGCTTGCATGACAATGCAATGTAACAAATTTTTACTGGCATAACTTAAAAATTGAGAAAAAAATTACAAAAATAAAAAAATTAAATATCGTTTAACCACTCGAGCGAGTCCTCCTTGACGAGCTCCGCTCCGGCAAGTTTACATCATAAATGATCTCTTAAGGAAATGGATCGATTGCGCCATCTAACAGATTACCAAAAGTCAATAAAACAGGGTCCAGAAAAACCCATGTATTTACTTGCACTTGTTAAACAAATATGCCTCTGTCTAGGATATATGCACGATACTTTGACGGGCTTCCCATCTGACAACACATCAGCTAGAGAATATATGCGATGGTCTGACAATGCCATCTCAGCTTTACCTCGGCTTATCTACAGGAGCTGTTCTGCTCTATTCTGATTGTTCTGGCCGCTGAGCTCTTAGTTCTTCTTCTGGGGGCGAGTCCTTGGTCTTATGTGCCATCACTTCAGTCAAGCAGCACCGTATCTTGTTGACTGATAGCCCAGTGCTCCATCTGTAGCGCCCTACTCTTAGAGAAATGACGGCTGCCTAAGAGTAATAAGTACTATGCCTTTGTTTCACAAGCTGGTCAAGTCTGATCTATGTAGTTGTGGTTGGGCTTTGAGCGCTTCTGTGTAGGATTCACCATAGGTGCTATATAAATTTTAAAAATAAAATAGTTTAAAATTGTTTCTGTATCTAACGCATGCCAATTATTACTTAGCCTTCTAATGTCAAGTCTGGAATCCACTCACATGATTGCTACCGCTAAGTGAAACATGACTAGTATGCTGAGGTTGATTGATGAGCCCCATCCTATAATAGTCCTGCTGAAGCTGTGATGCAGAAGCAAAGCTACTAGTTTGTGGCTACACCAGGCTATGCAGATAATACCACGAAGTGACCTATATCAGTTTTCAATTGTAAATCAGGCGATAACATTGAATACTTGAAGAATTGCTTTAGAGAAGGTGACACTATATTTTATACACTTTAACAAATCCATGTCAAAAGCGTTTCTTTTGGAAACTTTATTTAATCAATTAATAAAGGAATTTGATCCCATTGATCGATTGCTTGCAGGTTTAAATAAAAATCGACTCGGCTGCAAGCCACTTTTAGTACCTTTGTCTGAGACGCAACCAGATCATCTTCCTTGGGAGTGCTCTTAATGCAAAGACGTGAGGCAGCGTACTGAAAGCACCCGTACCCCCTTCATACAAAGAAACACTCGTCGGAATTAGATCACTTGTGAGGGTAAACTTTTTTATCCAGAGGTACTCAAGCACCTCTTAGCAACCTAATTGCACCTCTGTCTGCCGCCATACACCTAAGTTCCAGAGGCGGCGATCCCGGAGGTCGAGGGGCAAGTCCCCTCAACTTTTACAGAGAGGATACACGCTGTACGTTTCCCCCACATGTCTCACTCCTCTCATGACTGTCCGGCCGGGTGTCCCCCCATCTGTCAGACGTGATCGCCGCCTCTGCACCTAACTTCTGTATGGTACCCTGCTTTGCAGCGCACGCCTCATTTCTCATAATCGTCTGTATTTCAGCGAATTTGGTCTTCTCAAATCAGAAGTTATATCCGAGCAACTGTTAATTGCGATGACCATCGGCGCTGTGAGCCACGGCATCTGCCGGTCGGGTCTAGAATTAACCTGGATTTACCGGCAGACGATACCGTGCTTGCACACGATCGTTACAGGGTTCTAGATTTGGTCTGCGTTAATGGAGACGGATTCCGATGACGTCTTTGATGACGCGGCGCGCTTAGGGATATTGGAAAGGAGATCCGTTCTTAATAGTAAAACTCCCATTTCTATTTATATGCTCGCTCCGTTGCCATTTTATATCTACTGTTATCAATATCAATGGGCCGCCGTCCACAGACTTTCATGCGCTGGTTATTTAGAAAGCTCGTGCGGTACAGAAGTCTTATTGCAATTAAGAAGAAAAATGAGTGGAGCTTATTCTGGTGGTCGACCACGGTAGGCCTATGTAAAGACATAGGCTGACATTAGAACTCAATATTAATAACAATTTTCATTGAAGGTCATACGCGTCAAATAAAAATAAAGACACCGGGTTGTGAGAGATTGTAAAGTTTATTTTTACAATGTTTAGGATCAAACATGATCAACGTCAGACATTAAGGTAGGCCCTATGTACACAAGGTACTAAGGTAGGCCTACATAATGGTCTATCTAGTATCTATACGCCAGGTTGATCCTACCGTTTCTTTTTGTCTCACCTTTTCGAGAATTCTTATTCATAGGCTACTCCTTAGCCTTGACACTCCATCTGTCAATCCTAGA
>OY365810.1:13599800-13602300 GCA_959347315.1 Bimastos eiseni
GCCACAGGATCTGCCTCTGCCTCTGCCTCTGCCTCTGCCTCTGCCTCTGCCTCTGCCTCTGCCTCTGCCTCTGCCTCTGCCTCTGCCTCTGCCTCTGCCTCTGCCTCTGCCTCTGCCTCTGCCTCTGCCTCTGCCTCTGCCTCTGCCTCTGCCTCTGCCTCTGCCTCTGCCTCTGCCTCTGCCTCTGGTGCCTATACACAAGACAATACGACGACGACGGTGAATCGTAGGAGGAAAGCGAGTGGCAGTCGGTTGTTCGGTCGTTCGGTCGGTCGGTCGGTCGGTCGGTCGGTGAGGCTGTTCCCTCCCTTGTCAGTCGATCGCTCCCTGATTCTTCCTCTCCCTCAATGTGACATTCAGAGGACGCAGACCGTATGCTTGCTCCCTACTCAGATCCATTACTAAGGACGGACGCTAAGTTCTTATTCCGCCCATCGTTCATCGGACGTCGACTCCGGCGGCAGGTGTAGAATTATAGACGACTCGCCCCTTCATCCGCTGGACGCAGATGTTTCCGGAGGGGGAATAAGCGCCTCTAGCGGCGGATAGGCAAAAGACGCCCTGCGAGACCCACAGGAATACCACTTCCGGTTGGATTGGAACGGTTATCATGAAGGCAGGAAACGGCGGTGGAGGCGGAGAAGACAACCCTGGTAAGTCACTATCAATCACGTTCTAATTGTAGTTGTAATCGCGAATTTATATGGCGCATCATCAGAGAGATACTCCGCAGAAGCGCTCTGTCGTGTTTTAATTTGAGCAACGGCTTTGAATAAATTCTAGAGACCTTCTCTGGCGTCACATATAAATACGTCCTTTTCTCAGACTACATGCACTGGCTTCCCATCTCGCACCAACCAAATGCGTTACATTAGATGTATACCAATGAGCAAATCTATTAAACATTTATATCATACATTGGTCACCCACCCCAATTGACAAATAAATTAGACAAGCTGTGTCCAAAAACACTATTTTCGGCTTTGTGCTGTGACGCAGCAAGTAGGCCTACTTTATGTACGATCCGTTAATTTAATACTTTCTAAGTTATGGTCCATTTACATTAACTTAATTTCGTTTTCCAGAAATAAGCGCAATGAATGAGGAATTGAGCAAATTGTAATTATTGTAATCTATTGCGTCGATGCTTATTGCACACAGGCGACAAAACTTCATCGACCGACGGCATATCGAAGTAATGCTGTTAACAGATCAGCACTTCCGACGATTGGACCAGGGTTGTACGATTCGATTAAAAAAACTAGTGTATTGTATTTTCGTTTATTGAAATAACTTGTTTTTAAAACGCAACAGTTTGCAATGGATAGCACGCGCAAGATATATATGGCGGTATTGGGTTGCAATAGGTATACTATTGTACTTAAAATACTATGTATTTTAGGTCTATATAAAAAATGCAACTAAACATCCTCTAAATCATAACTAAGTCTTTCGGGCTTTTCACTTTTGGAATCAACAGCTCTCTATTTACTGGAATTATGACTTGTCACGTTTAAATCGTATTATTCGTTCACAGGATTTGTCGCTATAGTAAGATAAAGTGTAGGATGTTGGAAGTTCTTCACGTAGGCCTACTTCTGAATCCTAATGATGATTCCGGTGAATAGTTTCAACAAGCAGATCAGTTCATTGACTGGTGAACTAATAGGTCCAACGCTAAACAAAAGGACGTTGTAACTCACCATCGGAATTTTACTTACGCATCTATTCCTAAAATTGGTGTGGCATGGTGGCCGACTGTTTAGAGCAGTCGGCCTGTAACGCTCAGTGTAAGCTGAGTAAGAGGGTTCGAGGCGTTACTGAATAGGGGCTTTTTTGTAAATCCTTCGCGCACAATTATTGCTCTGCAGATATCAAATTTCAGTTGTGTTGTATTGTGTTCAACGTTCTAAACACAAGAGTCTAAATTTAAAAAAAACACCTAAAAACTTGTTGTTAATAAGCCTGCGTTTTCCCAGCCCATACTACGAACGAGAGACGTCGCGGTCTAGACGGAGACGCAGTCTTGTGTTTGTGGGTGTACAGATCGACATAATTTGTGTTTGGAGGAACAGGTTTGAAAACAAATTTCAATTAGTAATCACGTTGATGTAGGAAGAAAGGATGGACAGTAGATATATGCTGTACAAGTTTATAACGTTCATGAAATATTTATGAAATATTGTGAGGATAAGCAGCTTAATCCACCTGAGATTCTGGAGGGAGCCGACCCCTCCTGTCCGCTCCTAGGAGAAGAAGAAGGTTGTGAGAAAGCGAAGAAGGATTATATACTGCCAGGTAAAATTGTAGAGCGAACCGATGGAAAACGCGCATTCTACAAGAGGGACCAATTGAAGCAAAGGATCGAGACTGAACCATAGCATTTCTAGAACGGGGAAACATGAGGTCAAGTTTCGTGAACGAGGGAAATGGACGGAAGTAGGAAGCTGAATGAGGCTGAAGTATTAGCTGATGTTTCAGTTTAACGACACTGTGATAA
>OY365810.1:13607300-13620817 GCA_959347315.1 Bimastos eiseni
GAATTCTTGAAGAGATGACAAAATTCAGTTTTGAGCGGAAAGCCCTAGGGTTGATAGACAGACGAGGAATCTGTGGCAGATGATTGGCGGGGGTGAATAACGAATAGAAAATTTCAGGAATTCAAGAAGCAGATCGTTCCAGAGACGTGGTGCAGTGTGGGAATTGGCTCAGTTGGGAACTTGGAATGAGCGATGACAGGGGTCGAGAAAGACCGAGACAGGAAAATTATCGGGAAGAGCGGGTTGGCTGGAAGGCAAGGAGTTCACGAAGATATGTGGGCTTGGAGTATGTAAACTGTAAAGGAATATAGGACCTAATAAATATATTTAATATTATAACTCGAAACTTATTACGCGTAATATAATTTTAATAGGGGGGACTACTATTTACACCGCATATAACAGCCCATCATTTCGTGGTTATCACATACATCCGTATATATATATATATATACATATATATATAATGCATATAAATATATGTAACATATATATGTAACATATATATATCCGTGTATATATGTAATATATGTAATATATATATATATGTAATATATATTTATATATTATATAGACCTACAGTAGGCCTAGAGCTGCTTTGTTGTTGAACTTTGAAGGAAGACTTAACACGCCGAGTCCTTCATTCCAGACAAGGAATTTGGATTTAGCCAACCACTTTACAATAGCACAAACCCAAACACGTTATATCCTCTGTTGTTAAGTTTAACTATAGACCGTAATACCGTATTAGTCAATCGTTTATTTGTCTTTATCTCCTGTTTGACCTTCATCGTCTAATATTTACCAGTAGGACGATATATATGTAGCGCACGTACCTGTATAAAATAAAATAATATTAATGTTCGTTTAATTTCGAACAAACCGCAGTGTCATTACTGGTATACATTGTATACACGAATGATGACAATTTATTACAGGAGTCGAATTTAACTGTCGGCAACCATGCAAGGGGCCCACTAGGTAATTAATAGCTTACATCTGATTTAGGCAACGGTTAACAAAAGAAAGAACTTTGTTCTTCAGCTATGCATGCAACTATGTTTTCCATTACTCTATGATCTCTCTATTTCTCTGTCTGTCTCTGTCTGTCTTTGTCTGTGTCTGTGTCTCTGTCTGTCTGTCTGTCTCCCTCTGTCTCTCTCTCCCTCTCTGTCTCTCTGTCTCTTTCTGTCTGTCTCTGTCTCTGTATGTCTGTCTCTGTCTGTCCATGTCTGTGTATGTGTGTCTCTGCCTGTCTCTGTCTCTGTCTCTTTCTGTCTGTCTCTGTCTCTGTATGTCTGTCTCTGTCTGTCCATGTCTGTGTATGTGTGTCTCTGCCTGTCTCTGTCTCTGTCTCTTTCTGTCTGTCTCTGTCTCTGTATGTCTGTCTCTGTCTGTCCATGTCTGTGTATGTGTGTCTCTGCCTGTCTCTGTCTCTGTCTCTGTATGTCTGTCTCTGTCTCTGTATGTCTGTCTCTGTCTGTCCATGTCTGTGTATGTGTGTCTCTGCCTGTCTCTGTCTCTGTCTCTGTCTGTCTGTCTGTCTCTCAGTGTCTAATTGGGTCTCCTGCGTAATCTAGGCCTACAATGATTGATGTGAATCTCTGCACAGTGTTGTTTTGATCTGATATGACGAGTAACCACCGAGGACAATGGAGATCGTTTATTCGTACCCATCGTCGCCAAATGACTGGCATCAGATTGTTCACGATTCTGCCACATCGTTCAACCCGTTCCTCTTCCATCCTCACATTACTTACCCCTCCCGTCACCTCATCACTCAAATTTGCAAATCGCTCAATAGCCATTGCTGTCCTGTCTGTTTGAAACAAACTCCCTTCAGCATTAAGACAAATATCCGATCCGGCCTACTAACAGTGAGTCTATTAAAAGTGTTGTAGCAACATCTTATACTGTGTTGCAAGGACTGTCGGCATTTGTCTTCCCTTTCTGATCCAGACGTGGGCCCTGGAGTGGCAGAAAAGGCATAAGGATGGGTGTGAGAGAAACACGGCGAGTGAGTAAATGGGAAATGAGGCAAATGCAGGGAACCAGCACCTGCCATAATGATTATAGTTGAGGAAATTTGCTGCAGTAATTGACTCGGTGGGATTTCTATCTCTGGATGAACTCAAACCTTAGGTGTCCGCCATAGATGGGATTCCTCAACAAACATTGTAGGCCTTTTAGCAAACACTGGAAGACAGACCTATACGCTATGTTTGTGCCAGCCTAAATTAATTGTCACCTTTGATCATTATCTGTTTGCATATGACATAACTGTAGTAGGCCCCGAATTGCAGACCTGCACGCAAGTATGTTACCCATTACTCTATGTCTCTATACGTTTCTCTCTCGCTGTCTCTCTCTGTCTCTCTCTGTGTCTCTGTCTCTGTCAGTCTGTCAGTCTGTCTGTCTCTGTATGTCTCTGTCTGTGTCTGTCTCCTGTATGTACATCAATGTTTTGTATTATGTGATAATAATATTAATTATTGGTCTGTAATGTATATGGATATATGTATACGAAGGAGCATCTGCGTTAAACCTGCTGATGACCAATCAATAATTCATTAATACTTCTTATATGCATTGTTTACATTGCATCGTACATTGTCTCGTGGTCTAATTTCCAGCGGATCCGTTGACAGCCATCTATAATATGCTGAGGTAAACGCGCACCTGCGCCACACGCAGGTGGTGCTTACCACCAGACGCATGCACACTACCACCAATTCCTCCATCTTTTCTCTATCCTGCTCCTCTTCCAGGACAATAGCAAGCTACGATATATAATTGCTTTCTGTGCAAAAGGTAAATCTAGTTCCACCGCCCATCAAAGTCAATCCGAACAGTATCGTCTAAATTTGATGTCTCGAATATTAGACGAAACGTTGCCTTTTAAAGAAAATAGAAACGACGTTTCTACGTTCGTGTTAAAGAGAAAGTAATAGAACTTATAAAGCCATATTTATTGAAAAGTCACTATTGCCATTTACACAGTTCAATTTAAGAGCAGATCTGTGACATGGGGAGGACGTTCTTTGTGGGGCAGTCAGTTACAAGTTCTTGCCACTTGTTGAGGATGACTCGGCTGATGTGCCTTCGTGAGCATTCCAGGAAGAGATGATCGATTGTGTCTGGGATGTTAACTCATCGCTGTTTCCGTCAGGGTGCATAATATTTATCTTGTGAAATCTCCGGTTCAGCAGCGTGCGTTCGACCCAGGCGTAGTCGGGACATCTGAACCTCCTGCTTCCGCTTAGTACATCCATGTACCTGATTCTGGTTGACACGGGCGGATAGATCAATTCTTTCGGACTGTCCATGCATTCCTTGTGTCACTTTCCAACTAAGTACTGTTGGATTTTCCGCATCATTTCCGATTTATCTCAATTTACGTATACCCTCCAACCGTGTTCTCTCTAAGCTGTGCGCATGCGCTCGCACGGCCCATGGAGCCAGCGCACACAAGCAATTAGTGTTCGCACATAAATTCCTTTCTCGAAAAAACAAATAGAGTTATAAAGATGAACTGTAAATCAATAAGTAGCTTGGCAGAATAGAAAATTACATATGAATTGAAAGATAATTACAATTACGCATAATACTTCATGTGTACTAAGACACTATTTAGAAAAGGGACTTTTCTTAGATTATCACTTATCACCATCGACTTAAAAATAATCCTGTGTTGTCTTGATTTAACTATCATCGCATTCAGCTCAGACCGGCGCAGAAAAAGTGTGAACCATTTATAAAATGTTACATGCACAACATTTTCTGCGCACACTGTCACCAACAAATTGCAGGGAACATTACTCTCCATAATGTGATGGGGAGTGGACGGCAGGTAGGTGGAACCTTCCATTGCCGCTGCGTCAGCCATGGTGCACGTCATTTCCACGGATGACTCCCTTTTCACTGCCAGTGACCTAAGTATATATATATATATATATATATACAGTCATTCGCTGATCTCAAGAGGTTCATAAGGGCTTATTCGTATGCCATTGATATTATATATATATATTATACATATATATATATATATATATATATTTGTGTTCATCTCCTGTTTGGCCTTTATCGTCTTCGTCTAATATTCACCTGTAGGACGACGCTTTGTTGTTATTTAATAATAATACATTTATTTCATCTGTTATGGATATTTCATATTTCAACATAAAGGACTCGCTTAATGATGAAATCAATCCGTCTCAAAATCTTAGATGCGCCGTGTTCCATGGAACCGCTGGAACACTCATCGCAAGGACACTGTTTATTGCTTTTCCTGAACCTTCTGCTCGCTTTCTCACGCCATTTGCATTCTCTAATCTCACTCCAGAGCATCAGGCGTTGCTCCTCCTTCTCCACTTCTTCCTCCTCTTCCTCCTCCTACGCACCACTTCCCCTTACTCCTCCTCCTCCTCTTCCTCCTCTTGCTCCTCCTCTTACTCTTCCTCCTTCTCCTCCTACTTATCATCCTCTTCATCCTTCTCTCATTCCTCCTTCTCCTACTTATCGTCCTCTTCGTCCTCCTCCCACTCCTCCTCCGCATTCTCGTCGTGTTTCCTCATATACTGTTCCATCCCCAGAGACCTAAGGCGCTAATTGACAAATCCTCGCACGTATTAGACTTGACAGGAATGTTTTGGTCAGATTTCGCGCACAAGTATATTATGTATATTATATAGTATATTATGTAGGCGGAATAATTATTAGAACGCAACCGATGCCTCAGTTCCATCACAAGCCATCATACACACAGGGCATCAACACCCGCATATAATAATGCACACTCATTATATACACGAATACACACACGAACACACATGCCTACCTACACACATACGGACATCCAAACATGCATAAATTTATATATAATTATATGTACGTAATGTAACATATATATATATATATATATACGATAAAACTGTTCCTTGATATACTGTACAGTTTATGATATGCCCATAGTTTTACATGAGCACTTGATATTATATACGGCAGGGTTTGAATTGTCAAAGTTGTACTGGGGTTCACCGGGGTTGAAACGTTCTCACGTGTTGAGATGCTCCGACTAAAATTTTTACGAAAATATAACCGGTATACGGGCTTTATAATTATTTATAATTATTGTGAAAGGTAACTGCAGGTGATGGTGCCACCTACACACACACACACACGGACATCCAAACATGCATAAATTGCGTTGAGATGCTGCAATTACTATTTAAGGATGTTGTTGATGCGTAGGTCTTGCACGGTTGTCAAAAAGTTGATATCATGACCCGGGTACCCATCGATCCGCGCGGTCGGGTACCGGAGTACCCGACCGCGCGGATATTTTGTTTGGGAATGTAGGGAATTGGGCATTTTTACGGAATATCGGGCACCCGAGAATCGATTGCATTCCCCTGGCAGTCAGCCAATATGTCCAACGGAATATTTCTGGCATATGCTCAGGTAAATTCTCGCATTTTTACGGAATTTCGGGTGCCCGATGCCGATTTCATTAACCAGGTAGACAGCCTCATGGCCTTGCATCACGAGCATTGCGGCTGTGTGTCTTACCAACTGATGATGATTAGGTGAGTTCCATCTGTCCAGAGCGGCTTGGCCATTGAGGACATGACTTGGGAAATGATGTGGCCTTCCCCATGCATACTCGCCTATAAAAGGCGGTATTTACAATATCTGTGCAAATGACAGGCCACTTTTGGCAGGTGACCGTTCATTTCGTCACAGATCACTTCCTCGCAATTCATTTCGTCGCATATTGGTTAGGGTCAGATTAAGCATCGTGAGGATCGTTTATGGTCAGGTAATGCGTGGTGAGGGTCAGGGGGTCAATCCCCTCTGAGTGGTGGAGGCAAACCCCCGGTTCTAAGTACCAGGAAGGCAAGATATTTGCCCCTTAAGACGCAAAAAATTCCATCTCCCCTATCTGAAATTGGAGGTATTTGCCTCCGTACCCTACCCCTACCTGGACGCCCCTGGTGAGGGTCGTTTAGGGTTAGGGTATGCGTGGTGAGGGTAATTTAGGGCCAGGGTTAGGGTTAGTGTTTTTTTAAACTGCGAAGAAATGATCTGCGATGAAATGAACGGGAACCCTTTTGGCAGGTATTTGCATATATTGTAAATGCCTCCTTATAGGCGAGCATGGGTAAGGGGTAAAAGCATGGGTAAGGGGTAAAAGCATGGGTAAGAGGTAAAAGCATGAGGAAGGGGCAACATTTTGAGATCACGATCTCCCTGTGTTTTTGTCGGCTTCCTGCAAAATTTGGGAGCAATCGCTCGAGTTGATCAAATGTTTTCGTGGAACATACGTAAACTTTTCTTCTTTGTATGTATAGATAATACCGTGACATAATTGTCACAAATGACTTGTGTTTATCATGCCTAAAAGAAATCATCGATCAAGTCATGTTGGGTGGGCCATGATCCTGTCCGCCCATAATTCTGCCTGACAGTTACACCATCTATCGGACAGTTTAATGGCCGATTAGATTAGCCCGAAGCCGACGAAGAAGCCATAGAAGACGAATCTCCATTACCTTCTTCTGCCTTCGCAATGCGTTCTTCTTTCGTCAATTGTTGCAAAGCATCGGCATAATGTATCTTCGGTGTGGTGTCCAAATATATCAGAGGCATTTATTCCGACGAACCGAACACATAATATTCGGTCGGTTCTGCTAAACGCGGTCATACATAATCCATTCCATATGCACAGATAAACATGACAGTGAGCATTCAAGTAGGTCCAGTGAAACAAGCAACTGAAAGTACTGCCTCATGCAAGTCGGGGATATTGGGCAATTGGGACCTATAAGCACTAGACTAATGTAATATAATGTATCCGTACACAGCAGTACTATTCACTACCGGCCGTACTAGAAA
This sequence comes from Bimastos eiseni, assembly GCA_959347315.1. NCBI lineage: Eukaryota > Metazoa > Annelida > Clitellata > Crassiclitellata > Lumbricidae > Bimastos > Bimastos eiseni. The sequence continues at coordinate 13,614,198 of OY365810.1, forward strand.
TGCTACTCTGACGGACAGCGGTATAAAGTAGGGCCTAGAATAGATAGTCACACAGACTCTCAGAGACGTATTAACATTTTGAAGACCTCGTTTAAAAATTGAGCAGAAGGACCCAAATATATTTATGATCACCAAAAGTGTTGATTGAATTTAATTGTGGAACAGATACTTATGAATTTAAAAGCGTTACGACATGAATTCATAGTACTAAAACTGTAAGCAGTTTCTTGTAATTGTAACCGTTATATATAATGTCACACTTGATATTCATAAGCGTGTGTTTGCAGTGAAACTAGCGTGTTTAAAGGTATTTAAGTTACTAATGTCTTCAACTCTTCATGTCTACGATTTAACAATTGGACGATAAAACAGTAGGCTAGTAGAATGCCTAAGATTTTAAAAATAGCTTACTAATGGTATATATAGACCACTTATTTTTGAATCGCTTGGTAGGCATCGGTCGGTGGACCCACTGCAACTATGATTAAGTCAGGCCTCCGTTTGAGTGACAAAATGGTGGAACTACGGATTGAAGTTCCCCTGAAGTGGATTTCTTTGACTTGTGACAATGGTTCCTCGTGCAACGGGGAAACTACTCTTCAACGGAAATTATTTTATCAGAAAATAAATTGTTCGCCAGATGTTGATGTTCTGTGGGTTAACGATCTGCCCAACGGTGACTCTCAAGACAAGATCTACGGTTATTGACTGACTGGTCAATTTAATTTCCACTCCGTATAAGCACAAGTCCTGAGTTAGTCGGTGGCGGTTCTAGACTTTACGACCGAGGGAGCCAAGAAGGGGCCGGGGAACGCGAGTGAAGAGCCAGTCGGATATCTGGGTTCTTCAAAACTGAAAGTGGGCTAAAATATGGAGGGGCCACCGGGAGGGGCCCCCGACTCAATTGGTGAGACACTGACCCTCTTTCCCCCCTTTGAGCCGCCACAGAAAGTTGATTCCGAGGTTGATTTGGAGATGGAGAGAGGTTTTTTAATTGTCATTGTTCGACCTTCAGACGCAATAATAACATTGAAAACTTGTCAATAAAATGACCGGTAATGTAATGTAATGGTGCTTACAGAAGAGATCCAATGAATGTCAGTTCGGTTGTTGAAGCGCCGAGCAGTGACCGTCTTCAGTCGGCGTTGGAGTCTGCCAATTGAACCTTAAGATCATACACATAAAATTATGACGCTTTGGATACAATCATCGAATGTCGTGCTTCAGGCATTTTGATTAATCCGAAAAGCGATCATCACGCATCCATTCACGAGATATATAAATAAAATAAATATTATTTTTATATATAGGCCTATGTTATATAATAATAATAATAATAATAATAATAATAATAATAATAATAATAACAAAACTTTTAAAAATAATTTAAAAAAAAAAAATAATAATAATAATAATAATAATAATAATTGACAGCATCAACAGCCGGTGGAGCGGCAGAACATGCCGCAGAACGAAAGTGCATCAAGTACTCATCCCTCCCTACCACGCATGATTTTGTGCCAGTGGCCATCAAATCACTGGGTCCCATAAACCGTACTGGAATGGAGTTTCTACAAGAGCTGGGCCGCCGTATGACACAGGCAACGGGATACCCTCGCGAAACAACTCATCTTTTTCAACGTCTGTCTACTTGTACACAACGTTTTAATGCAGTGGCATTCAGGGGCTCTTTTGTTCAGCCCGTTGGGCACGAAAACCTATAACAATAATAATGATAATAATAATAATAATAATAATAATAATAATAATAATTATTATTATTATTATTATTACTATTATTATTATACATATATGTTTCACATTATGCTGTTATCGCCCATGATGAGCTAATGGAGTGTTGGCAATGTCCCGAAGAGGCAGACTGCGTTCCCACGCTGAAGAACAACTGAGATACGTTGGAACAGAAATGACGTCTCCATTGGATCGTGGGTTGCAGCACTCGTTCGACTACCCAACTCTGAGATGAACTCCAGTCCTTCACTGCTCCAAGGGCCGCCGGATTCCAAGGAGAGGGCTACGAAGTCGTGGGTGTTGGTTATGGTGGAATACTTGGCCCTCTTCGTCTTAGCTGCGCGTTCGGCTGCTTCGCCAGCTCTGATAGATGTGTCGACAAGATGTGACTTGGCGTAGGTGTCGGGCACTGTCACATCCCATGCCATATTATAATAATAACTAACTAACTAACTAACTAACTAACTAACTGAGTGGCTTTGAAGGCAGTCGACGGATTTATCTGTCCTAGAATTATATAGTTTTTTGAAGTAGTGAGAGTTCGTCAGCGCACGATTATCATATCATTCCGTTTCAATTGGGACTAGGATAAGAGATTTTTATATATTGTCTTATAATACTAAAGAGATTTTTCAGGATTTTGAATCAAAATGTGTAACCTATGCAAATGGAAACCAGAATTTAACTCCATAATATTCACCTTTGAGCAGTTATAACATCCCACGACGTCATAATACGTATTGCTATGGCAACGCAGTAGAGACGTTCATTTTTTTTAACATTTGAAACCGAATTTGTATACATCTTGTTCCATTCAACCCACTTCATGTATCTTCATTCCCTTCCCCTGCTCTTACCCATGTATCTTAACAACAAAGACCCGTCACGACTCGCTCCGAGTCGGAAGACCATATCACGCAGTTGAATGGCTTCTTCGTACAACAAACAACCCCAGGTCGTTGACTCACAAGAGGGACCAAGGCCCAAACAAAAGGGAATTTGCGGAGCATGCCACAGCGAATGGAAACTGCACAACAAGAATGGCTTCGTGCACAGACATGGACCCAGAGACAACCCGTGCCCAGGTTCTCACAAAGCACCAATAGGTCCCGACAGAAGAACCTCCCGATACAAGGACACAACAGCCAGCAACATCTCTGGGTACAAATGAGATAAATGTAGTCAATTCCATTCCACATCCATGCTTGACTACCAGTCTGATGAAACACATACCCAAAGCAGCCAGTCGAGGGTTTAGCGCCTTGTTAACCACAATTATAGGACGGATTCTCCGAGATCCATACTCCTTGGCCCAATGGAGGCAGCTTTTCGCCTTTGGTGCACTGACATTAGCCAAGCCTACAAGAGGAGGCAGACGCCAAAACATGACCGTAAAAATAAAATAAAATTCTAGCGATTTCCTGGCCAGAAGCTCCAAGGATATTGACTGGCTCTTTATCGGACAAGAGGGATCAGAACACAGAAAGAAAGAAGGAAAGCAAGTGGAACAAACGAGGACCTCAGCCGTGGCCTCTAAATTGGAAGATGGGAATATCCGAGCAGCAGCTAGGATTCTGAGCTGGGACGACAAGCCAATCCCAATTAACGAGACCACATGGGACTAGCTAAAAACAAAACATCCTCCCCACCTCAGATCCAGGAGCCAGTGCCGCCCCGCTTCAGATGACCGAGGAGAAGGTAATCATTCGCAACTTCCCGGCGGGATCAGCCGGTGGGCCAGACGGCCTACGCCCCCAGCACATCCTAGAGTTAGTAAGCCAACCAGACTCGGGCCCATCTCTGCTAGCCGCCATTACGGCTCTGGTAAACTTGCTTCTCGCAGGAGAATGCCCTTCTGGGATTCGATCAACCCTTTTCGGTGGAACTCTCTTCGCCCTTAGGAAAAGCACTGGAGGTCTGAGACCAATTGTCATTGGTTAGTATTGGCGCAGACTGACAGCCAAATGTGCTAGCTCTTACGCGGCGCCAAAAGTTGCTGAATACCTCTCTCCCAGACAAGTCGGAGTTGGTGTACCAGGAGGATGTGAGGCAGCAGTACACGCAACAAGACGATTTTTGAACAGTTTAGACAACGAAACAATCATAGCCAAAATAGATTTCTCCAACGCATTCGACAGCCTATACAGACATGAAATGTTGACAGCATTATATAACATTCTTCCTGAACTAGCACCTTTTCGTAATCTAGCTTACTTGGAACACTCACATCTTAAATACGGTCGATACTGTGTCTTGTCTCAAGTGGGGCCCAAATAAGGCGACCCTTTGGGTCCCTTACTCTTCTGTCTACCTCTACAGCCCATCCTCATCCAAATGAAACGCCGCTCGCAGTAGGTTTTCTGGACGATCTAACACTAGGTGGCAGAGCGGAAGAGGTTGCGGAAGATATAAACAGACTCGAAACCGAATGCGAAAAACTCGGTCTTTTCCTAAATCGAACAAAATGCGAGATCATTTCGACTTCTGCTGATATTCAGAGAGACTTCGAACCATTAAAACATTTCAGATGGACTAACCCTTCAGAGGCCACACTCCTAGGCGCACCTCTGTCAACGGATACGGCCTTGACGAACGCTTTGAATGCGCGCACAGTGGAGCTAATGCGCATGATGGAAAAACTAACGTCCATCGCCACACATGACGCACTCATCTTGCTCCGATACTCGCTGAGTGCCACCCGACTATTATATACCCTCAGAAGCTGCTTATGCGAAGGCCACAAAGAACTGGAGGAGCATGACAAGGCCTTGAGGGTGGGCCTCGCTGAGGTGCTCAATCTTGTTCTCACCGACGAGGCATGGCAAGCCACCCTGCCCATCAAAAGAGGAGGACTGGGCATCCGATCAGTGGTTTCGCTGGCACTTCCAGCCTTCTTGGCATCGGCCGCAGCCACTGATATACTCCAGACAAGGATTCTGCGATGAAAGCCTAAAAAGGACCCTGCCCTGGAGATCCTTCAGGCCAAATGGAAAGAAACCAGCGAGTACCAGAGCCGGAAGAAGCTTGGGCTCACAAACAGTCGAGATGGGATGACCCTTTGATCGAGCTCGGAGTGGCAGACCTCGTCTCCAGAATTCCTGATTCCCAGAATCAGGCACGTCTTAGAGCAGTGGCAGCCCCACACGCAGGCGACTGGCTCTTAGCCCTACCGATTACAAACTGCGGGCTGAGACTTGACGATGAGTCCCTGAGGGTGGCGGTGGGTTACAGGCTGGGGTTACCTGTCTGTTTACCTCATTACTGCCCATGCGGTGCCCTGGTCGAGGGAAACGGATATCACGGTCTCTCGTGTGGCCTAGGCCTGGGACGCTGGCCCAGACACGCGGCCCTGAACGACCTCATTTATAGGAGTCTAATCCGTGCTGGGATCCTCACTGTCAAAGAGCCGGTGGGCTTGACCCGATCTGATAGTAAAAGACCAGACGGACTCACTCATATACCATGGCGGGCGGGTCGGTGTTTGATATGGGACGCGACAGTCTCAGATACAATGGCAATGTTGTATCTGCCATAAACGTCACAAAGAGCGGGCGCAGCGGCCGAGAGGGCGGCGAGCCTCAAAACTCAGAAATACGTCTAGCTAGCCTCCACGTACGTCTTCACACCGGTGGCATTCGAAACCTTTGGCCCAATCAATTCCGAAGGCCAAAGCTTCCTTTCAGAACTGGGACACAGACTGAGCGCCGTCACTTGGAGCAGAGGGAGACGACTTTCTTCTACCAGCGCATCTCGATGACTATTCAACGCTACAACACAGTTGCTTTCAAGGGAACTTTCGCTGCTCAGAAGTCCAACGAGCAGGGTTACTTCGGACGACATCGCAAATAATTTTATAATAATAATAATAATAATAATAATTTTATACATTCTAGTATAGTAATAATAATAATAATAATAATAATAATAATAATAATAATAATGAGAATAATGATAATGATAATAATAATAATTTTATAATAATAATAATAATAGGCGGTCGGCCTACGATTAGGGGTGGCCATCTGCGAGCCGCACACCTGCGCATGCGGCGCCTTCGTCTCTGCCAGAGGCGCACATGGCCTATCCTGTTCATTGGGTTTTGGCCGTCAAGCAAGACACTGTAATATCAACGACCTTATCCATCGCAGCCTCAACAGAGCCGGTATTCCAGCGGTCAAGGAACCGTCAGGTCTTTCCAGATTAGATGGAAAGAGACCGGACGGGCAGACCCTGATACCGTGGAGTGGGAGGCGGACCTTACTTTGGGACGCAACTGTGGTGGACACAGTGGCCGCTTCTTATATCCCCGAGACAGCTTTCACAGCTGGAGGAGCAGCGGAGATAGCAGCCACAAGGAAACACACAAAATATTCTGAGCTAGAGAAGAAATACACTTTTGTTCCAATCGCTATAGAAACCTTCGGTCCCCTCAATAGTGAGGGCCTCGACTTTCTGTCTGAGGCTGGACGCCGACTTTCGACAACTACCGGTGACACCCGAGAGACAAACTTCCTTTTCCAGAACTTGTCGGCATTGATCCAACGTTTCAATGCGGTGGCTTTTCAGGGCACTATGTCAAGATTACAATCCACTGAAAAGCGGCGACCCAGATAGCTTAATGACAGATCCGTTGGCAATGCCAATGATGAATTATACTATATGTGACATAATAATAATATAGATCTATAATAATAATAATAATAATATGAATGAACTTCAGATGTTTTGTTAAAAATTGAAGATCGCTACCTCTGGCTGAACAGTTTAGCCATTCACTCACTCACTCACTCACTCACTCACTCACTCACTCACTCACTCACTCACTCACTCACTCACTCACTCACTCACTCACTCACTCACTCACTCAC
>OY365810.1:13621017-13646017 GCA_959347315.1 Bimastos eiseni
TGACCCTTTTTATACCAGCCAGAGACGTGCATGAAGAGGAGGATTATTTCTAATTGCTCAACCGATCGATATAGAAAAACACCGACTCCCGTTTCACTCACAACCGAAGAAAGCGACAAGCACAGACAGACGACAAATGGGACAATGACGTAGCTGATGACGTCTTTGATGAGGATAATTACTGTCCGCCGCGGCGCCAGTTGTCTATAAGTCACCGGTCGCACGTGTAACCTCTCCGGTCGGGGCGCCGATGATCAGCGAGGAAGGTCTGCACTATAGGGATTAAAATCTAAAGGGCGGCCGATCAATCATTGGATGCGCCCGCCGTTATGATATTCACCTCTGGGACATCATTTCCGATTGGTAGATGCTATTGGCCTATTGCTATACTCCCAAGAAAATTGCAGCTCTAGGGCATCCGAAGAGTCTGATGCTTTTAATTATTTTTAAACGGACGATTTCTAGATGAGGATCATGATGTTGACGATGATGATGATGTTGTTAATGCTGCTGCTGATGATGCTGCTGACGATGACGACGATGACGATGAAGGTGATGATGATGAAGAAGATGATGATGATGATGTTGTTGTTGATGAACATGATGGCGACGATGATGACGACGATAACGAGACGATGATTTTGGTGGTGGTGATGGATCCAAACTTGCAATGGTGCATCCATGCTCTGCATTCGGCTCTATTTTCTTATCGGTCAGACTGTCACTTACATACGATATCTTTGAAAATTACTCTCACTCTCTGCTTAATATTCTTTGTGTGTCGTCAATGAGATGTCAGAGGTATGGTATCGTTTATTTCAGACGGGGTTGCGCTTGGGGTGCGCCAGGCCGAGTCAACGGGGCCAATGCAGAGCTGTTGTGGATGGTGTCTACATGCCTTATCTTTCGTCATCATCGTACTTACGTTTCCACTGTCCGTCTGCCTCTGTGTCAAGGTCAGTAAAACAAGGAAACACCAGCATCAGCACATTTGATTTCTTCTTCTTTTGTCCTTGTTATTCTCGTTCTTTCTTTTCTGCTTATTTTGTTCCTTTCTTTCCTGTCCTTCGTGTTCTTTCAGTTTTTGTTCTTCTTGTCCTTCTTTATCTTCTCGTGTTGATCGAGGTGATGATGATGATGATGATGATGATGATTATGATGATTATAATGATGATGACGATGATGATGAGAATGATGACGGCGACGACGACGACGACGACGACGACGACGACGACGACGACGATGATGATGATGATGATGGAGCCTTTTCTGGTCTTCACTTCAGTTAGACATCTTCGCTAAGATGTCTCTCAACAACACTGCGTCGACCTATAAGTACTACTTCATACTGTATAGAGATATCGCATAATTACATCCATTATGGGGCGTCTAGCAAGCAGACATTCATGATCACATTGCTTAAGTACTGCACCCATTAATTATCAGTTTAGTTATTAACTTAATTAGTAAATCTGAACTTTGTAGATTGTTCAGGAGTATGAAAGAGCCATCATCTTTCGACTGGGTCGAGCGCTACCTGAAGCGAAAGGACCAGGTAACAACGCTAATACAGTAATGGCAATAATAGAAGTGGAAGTAGTGGAAGGTTGTAGTAATGGAAGTGTAAAAGTGGTAGTAGTTTAGGAGGGGAAATAGTAATAGTAGTAGATGGAGTAGGGGGAAGTAGTGGAAGTAGTAGGCTAGTGGAAGTAGGGGAAGTAGACGTCGTAGCTGTAGTTTTAGCAGTAATTTCAGTGCATCAGCGCAAGCTATAGTGGAGTTAACGACATCAGTATAACGATGATTTTGAACACCTAATAGTTTATCGTGTCATAAGTTCGGAAAAAACCGGAAATACTACGGTGTCCTTAACGAAATGTTCTTAGTACAGCGATGTCCAATGACAACAACGCATTTTTTTGCCTGCAGTTAGGACCTGTAGTTCAAATAGAAATATATACTTTATAAATGACGCAACCTGCCGACCTGGTCACGAACTACGATCATTGACCTTTTGTAACTTAACTGCGGCTTGTCAGTTTGCTTCTCATTAAACGAATATGATATATATATATATATATATATATATCTTTGAACATGATGTTGAGTCGAAGGAAATTAATCAAACAACTAAATTTCGACCTTATATATATTGATTGAAGAACATCTTTTAGAGGTGGCTTGTACAAGTGTGCAACAGTGTAGTTAATTTTAAGTTATTGTAACGGCTTTTGACTATAATAAGAGGATGATAAGCGCAAACAGATACATAAAAACCAACTACTTGCCAACCAAGAAACAGCCAACCAACGCTATAGACTGATAAAATAGCTCAAATCATATATATATATATATATATATATATATATATATATATATATATATATATGTATATATATATATAATCGATCTCTAACCATCAAACCGATGCAACGGACAAAACTGCTCAATTGCAGTGCGATTACTCATATATGATGTACCCGCAATGCGTTTGCAAGCGCTTCAATAGACTGAATCGAGTATAAACTTTGTGATTGGTCTTTCTATGATTACACAACCAATTATAAATTAGGGCGACATACACTTAAGCTCAGATGGAAAGAGGAATTTGAGAGATATCCAAAACAGTCTGCTGAGTGAAAACAATTGTCGCTGAACTATGATAATCATTGGTCCTGACAAGGTTTATTCATGTCCTTACAGTTCTTTATTTGCAAAATCTAAACAAGAAATCTGCTAGGTTTCCTATGAACTCTTTCACGGAGCATTTCACCAGTTTCTATCACCTGTGACGTCGGACATGACCTCTCTGGCTGCGAATCTATAATTATGACCTCTTATTGCTTGAATCGACGTCGCAATGGAGTGAGGGACAAGACATGAAAGTCTGTACACCAACGCCAGCGACACTACACAGCTCAGCTTCTTCTGTCTGGAAACAAATTTGTGTGCAGAAGGTTTGAACAGATGGTTCCCTCAAACCAAGTCATGATCAGATGAATAGCCAGACGACTATTCCATCAAGACTGATCCAGACTTAGAAAATAGTTAAAGATTGCTATTGCTTCCGTCTGTCTGTTTGTCTGTCTTGTATGCATGTACGTCCGTCTGTCTTGTCTGTCTGTCCGTCTGCCTGCCTTGACTGTCTGTCCTTCCGTCTTGTCTGTCTGTCCGTCTGCCTGCCTTGACTGTCTGTCCGTCTGTCTGTCTCTCGCTCGTAATGGTAAGCTCGCAATTTCTAAAGCGCTAGTCAAAAGCAAAGCGCAGGTCACCAACTGTTCACAAGCGAAACATCGAGACAGTTCAGTCATTTTACTGATCCTTCCTCAAGCTTTGCCCACTACTTTCAATATTTAGCCACAAACGACAATACATCAGTAAACCACAATTAGCCTATTACAATAACTGCTTAGTTACCGGTATACATGGTAATCCTAATCGATCAGATGATAAGTGATAGTGGTTCACTTTTGCTATGTTCAGAGGCAGAGGCGGCGATCTCGTTTAATAAGATGCTGAGTAGATCCTTATACACCCTTTTACGCTGTACTTCCTCCACTTCCATATTCTAGCCTTACATCCCTCGCTGCCCTTACCTTCCTCATTCAGCTCACACCTTATTATCCCTGCCTGGATAATGGATAAAACTTTGGGGCGCATAGCTGAGGAACCGAGTTCGAAACCCGTATCCCCGGTAATGTAGACAAGACTTTCTTTTGCTAGGAGGCGATGTTGGTTAAATTTGATGTGGGCCTGTAATATAATTATATCGTTTGACTATGGTCGCCTGTATTGTGACAGTTAACAACGACGTCGTTAGATGGCGGCACATGATAACTATTGATTACATAGGCTCAGATGGGAAACAGAGTTAATTTATATTCTATTATGCTATAATGACATGTGACTTACTTATAAATTGCATTATATTGTCTACTTTTATATTTCGAAGTAACTTTTCTATAAATGACCGAATTAAATAGTTATTACCGCTAGTAAGATTTGTCATTAAAAACTTTTTTTTAAATGCCCAGTCACGCTAGAAAAGACCTCTGGATATTATTTTTATTACTATTATCGCTTCTCGCCCTTTTGGCTAAGATCAAAGCGTTTACTTGTCAGCTTAATACCTGATACGTACATTAAACACGGTTGCGTGATGCCGATTTAACTGGCTCTCGGCGTAGGCTGGTGATCAGATAATCCCTGATCCGCTATTCCTAGTTTTGGTACGTTGTTGGCGTTGAGATGATGGGGAGAAGCTACGGTATCCTCCGGCTTCTCAATCTTCCCAGTGGTCTCCACTGATTGAGAAATTCAAAACAAAAATAAAACAGCCTAGGCCTACTACGTTTCTGGCGTCACTGGCGTGCTGGTTTGTAAATTCCCTTTTGGCGAATCTCTGCAGAGTGGGTCTTCGGCTGTTTGCTAGGGTACTCAAAGGGAGAAAGGCTAGAAGTTGAATAAAGACCTCCGATCAACCAAAATACACAAGTTATTACAAAGCAGAAGGTTGACAGATAGCGTTAGACCGTAAGGCAGTGCTGTCTAACACGCGGATCGCATGCGGCCCGTGGGTGGATTTTAAGTGGCCCGCTCGGGCTTGCAGAATTAGCAATTTTAAACAATGAAGTAATGACAGTCACTTGCCTATTTTCATACTTGGCTCATCAACATGATGATAATCATCAGTGTCATTATGTCATTATCATCATTATCCTAACAAAAACATTCACCATGAACATCGTCGTCGTCACGACGCCTAGTTTATTTTGTTACGGGCGGTATATCGCCAGTTTCCATTGCTACATCCACATAGTAGGCCTACAGATCCGATTTCAGACCAAATGTCAGGTTCTTCATTAAATTTTGACGGCGTTTCGTAGGTTGTTGTAGTGTCATGGTAAAGCAGGCTCCCGATTTAAGCCCTAGAAACACATTTCGTAGTACTCAGAAATTTGCAAAAAAATAGGTCATTATGATGAGTCATAAGTGTTCCCTATATCCTGTGGACCCATCGCGCACACAAGAATTAAGTATGCGCACATAAATGTCTTTCTAAAAAAGCCAAATATAGCCTACTTGCTAAGATGAGCTGCAAACCAACCCTTAGCTGGGCAGAAAAGAAAATTACAAATAAATTGAAAGATAATTATAATTACGCACAATATACAATATATGCATCATTTGCTCTAAGACACAATTTAGACAAAGGACTTATCTTAGGTTATCAGATCTTGTCACCACTGATTTATACATAATTATGTATGGTCTTGATTTAACTATCATCGCATTCAGCTCGGACCGGCGAACAAAAGTGTCAACCATTTATAAAATATTGCATACACAAAATTTCTTGCGCACGCTGTCTCTAAAAAATTAAAGGGAACATTGATCATTGGCTGGTGTGTTTCCGTACTGCTACTGTGACATACACTATCTGTGAAACATGTAGCGTCGCACAGGTTTTTTTATATGACAGTTCATTTTTTCGTGATTGGTCTGCGCTAAACTGTGCATAGATGCAGCGGATTTCATATGCATACATCATTTATACATATGAAATCATAGACACATTTGGCGTGAAGGCTGTGATATAGCTCTCTCTAATGACAATGATCCGATGCTCGTGCTCAACGATTATTTGACGACATTCATCCCGGCTTTCACTCCGCAACGCGTATATATATATATCTCTCTGTAACTGTCTCTGTCTCTGTCTGGCTGGCTGTCTCTTTCTCTCTCTCTCTCTCTCTCACACTCGCAATATATTTAGGCCCTATATATACATACGTATGTATAACATCGTATATGTTCCTGTATAACATGCATCAAGTCGTGGCATAAAACAGAACGCTTTGTGGAGAGTGGAGACTGTATACTGAATATATTATATTGTGAAGTATTGTATCACATTTAGACTATTAATACATTCGCATTTGTTGTGGCAAAGGATGTATGTCTAGTGTTCAAGTACATATTGCATGCATGTTACTTGTATATGTCAAATTTCGACAACATATTCTGATAATTATGTCCTGTCTGTGATTGAACATAATATGTATTGTATAGCTTAGCATTTATACTTGCAAAATGATGATCATTGTAGTATATGGCATGTTAAGTATATGATAATACTATGGTATTAGTATACATACATACCTACATACATACATATATACATGCATACATGCAATGTCATACATACATACAATTCATACATACATACATACATACATACATACATACATACATACATACATACATACATACATACATACATACATACATACATACATACATACATACATACATACATACATACATACATACATACATACATACATACATACATACATACATACATACATACATACATACATACATACATACATACATACATACATACATACATGCATACATACAATGTCATACATACATACAATTCATACATACATACATACATACAAACATATATACATACATACATACATACATACAATGTCATACATACATACAATTCATACATACATACAAACATATATACATACATAAATACATACATACATTACTATTAAGCTAGAAACAAAGACAGACGGAAGACTGCAGTAGGCCTAGTTAGAAGACTGTTGGCTCCTACAACTTAGGACTTGACAAAACTTGACTAACAATTCTAGCAACACTGTACTCGACAAACGACCGAGGGCAATGGAGTTAAATTATTCGTTTTCGTCGCTGACAATTGAATGGCGTCAGGAACTGATGATGATGATGATGACGACGACGACGACGACGGCGACGATGACCACGATGATGATGATGATGATGATGATGATGATGATGACGACGACGACGACGACGACGGCGACGATGACCACGATGATGATGATGATGATGATGATGATGATGGTGATGATGATGATGATGATGATGATGATGATGATGGTGATGATGATGATGATGATGATGATGATGATGATGATGATGATGATGATGATGATGATGATGATGATGATGGTGATGATGATGATGATGATGATGATGATGATGATGATGATGATGATGATGATGATGATGATGATGATGATGATGATGATGATGATGATGATGATGATGATGATGATGATGATGATGATGATGATGATGATGATGATGATGATGATGGTGATGATGATGATGATGATGATGATGATGATGATGATGATGATGATGATGATGATGATGATGATGATGATGATGATGATGGTGATGATGATGATGATGATGATGATGATGATGATGATGATGATGATGATGATGATGATGATGATGATGATGATGGTGATGATGATGATGATGATGATGATGATGATGATGATGATGATGGTGATGATGATGATGATGATGATGATGATGATGATGATCGCAGTTATTCATGTAGAGTTGGAAATTGTTGAGTTTGGGTAAACTCCAGCACTGTTTGCACTCTGAAAGTACCAGTCCCAAGCCAGGCTAAAGGAGGAGGGCGACGCCAATGATATTTGTTACTACCACACAGTGTGATCATACGGAAACTATCACTAATAAGTTTAGGACTTTACTAATAAGTTTAGGATACTGCTTGAATTCTTTTAGTGCCAGTCCCAATCCTGATAAAGTAGGATGGCGACTCTAATGATCTTTGTTTCAGTACTATTACTACTACTTCCACTACTATCACTACTTCGTCTACTACTTCCCCTACTCCATCCCCTTTACTACTTCCACTTCTACTGTATTCTGAGCACCCATTCAATGCGCTGTCGCTGATCGTTGATTTCCTATGCACAGCATCTGCTCAGCTGAACACCCCAGGACTTTGGCGCTCGCCCAAACGAAATGACTTGCAGACGAAACGACGCTCGATGTTAATAAGCGCTCGTCTGGAATTACTTGTATAAACCGGGGTGAATGATGGCCGTATCACGTGATTCGCTTCGGCGGAAACACGGCGCCTTGTGGGATGCAACCATGCGTGACGACCGGCATTAAATTCTGACTTCCAGATCAGGAACTGAAATCAAGAATAAACGAGAGAAAATGTACGAAGGATTGCGAGAGAGAGAGACAGAGACAGAGAGAGAGAGAGAGAGAGAGAGAGAGAGAGAGAGAGAGAGAGAGAGAGAGAGAGAGACAGAGAAGAGACAGAGAGACAGAGAGACAGAGAGACAGAGAGAGACAGAGTGAGACAGAGACATAGACAGACAGAGACAGAGACATATATAGAGACAGGCAGAGAGACATACAGAGATGAGACAGAAATAGAAAGAGACAGAGACACAGAGAGAGAGACAGAGAGACAGAGAGAGATAGAGACACTCAATCAATCAATTTTCGTTTATTCAGATATCATGCTGGCAAAAACGCAGCTTGTTACAATGTTTATGATAAGTACAGATTAATATTTAGACAGTTACAGTTAGGCCTACGCCGAATCAGAAAATCAATTAGTTTGAAATTTATTATTAATATTTAATATAATGCTAGTATATGTTCGTGTACACTGATCTAGGTATTAAGTTTCGAGTATCTTTATCCGATAAAATATAGTCATGACAGCGAGGTCGGACAGCACAACCACTAGACCACTCGGTGGTAAATGCTTAGGTAGTAGTCGATGTATTACATGCGGGTCGTTGAAGCATTCACAGAGACACAGAGAGAGACTGAGAGTGACAGAGACATGTAGAGAGGGACAGAGCTAGATACGTGGATGGAGATAGTGATACAGATACATACAGAGACAGATAAGGGGACATAAAGAGAGAGACACACATAGAGATACAGGTACAGAGACCTAGACGGTGACGGAGACAAAGAGACTGAGAGAGAGACAGAGTGACAGAGAGAGAGATAGAGAGAGAGTCAGAGACAAACAGAGACAGAGAGAGTATCAGCGATCGTATAGGGAGCAGTGGCGACCAGTTCTGCGTTCATTGATCGTTTGCAATCAATGATGACGTTAATAATTAACGAGTCGTGACGATCCGCTGCTGTGTCAGAGGTTAAATTGAAGCAGCAGCCGAGATGATTTCACGGTCTGTGTTTTGGCATTCAAAAAGAGCCAGGCGCTGGACCCAATCGACAAGTAGAAAGAGTCGCCTTTGAAATATTATGTCTCTTTCTTGCATGTGTTCGTCGGTCGGTCCGTCTGTCTGTCTGTCTGTTTGTCTGCCTACCTGACTGTTTGTCTGTCTATATTGGTATCGCTTCTCATAGGTCAGCTGTCGGATATTGTTTGGTTCAGCATTGGTTTCAGGTGATTGGCCTCATTCACTCTCACTCTCTTTGTCTCATATGATTTCCATTGGAGTCCATCTTCGTTTCTATAACACGGCTGCAGTTCTCTTTACTTCGCCACTATTTTCTCTACTCATTTCATCTCGTCTCCTTGCTTCTCTACTCTTTTCTTATATTCTCCATTATTCTTTTCTCATTTCTTCTCTTCTACTTTTTATTTTTCTTCTTTCATCTCTCCTCCTTCCTTCTCTTCTCCTCTGCCTCTTCTCTCCTCCTTTTTTCTCTCCTCCTTTCATCTCTTCTCTCTTCTTTCTTCTTTCCTCCTTTCATCTCTCCTCCTTCCTTCTCTTCTCTCTTCTTTCTTTTTTCCTCCTTTCATCTCTCCTCCTTCTTTCTCTTCTCCTTTTTTTCCTTTCTTCCTTCATCTCTCCTCGTTCCTTCTCTTCTCCTCTACCTCTTCTCGACTACATTTTCACTCCTCCTTTCTTCTCTCCTCCTTTCTTCTCTCCTCCTTTCTTCTCTCCTCCTTTCTTCTCTCCCCTTTCTTCTCTCCTCCTTTCTTCTCTCCTTCTTTCTTCTCTCCTCCTTTCTTCTCTCCTCCTTTCTTCTCTCCTCCTTTCTTCTCTCCTCCTTTCTTCTCTCCTTCTTTCTTCTCTCCTCCTTTCTTCTATCCTCCTTTCTTCTCTCTTTTTTCTCTTCTTCTTCTTCCCTCCTCAACTATTCTCCTCCCTTCACTTCTCGCGGCTTCTCTTCTTCTGTCTTCTCTCTTATCCTTTCTCTCTTTCCTTCAGCTTTCTTCTTTCAACTGAGATCATGGAACACCTGAACTCAACTTCTGCGCTCTCAGTCTGCTTGTTTCAAAGTCGACAGGCCATTATTATTTATAACACACAACACATATATCACATATATAAAATGGCGTATATACAACACACACGCAGATGCACAGGCAGGTACACACACGCATACATATATATATATATATATACATTCACATACGTATGTTTGCACATACGTACCCACGTAAGTACGTATGTATATATGTATGTATTTATGTATATATATATATATGTATATATATACATATATATATATATATATATATATATATATATAGTGTGACATGCACTTAACGGGACAATCCATTCTTGTCAAAAGCATCGATGGCTTTTATAGAAATTCTGTCCGCAGAAGAGAATCGATTTGTCCACCTTAGCATCAACGACAACTAAGTATGCACATTTTATGTATATATATACGTATATTTGGAATAAGGCATCCAGATCTCTAAAGATATATATATATATACATACATACATACATGCATACATACAATGTCATACATACATACAATTCATAAATACATATATACATACATACATACATACAATACATACATACATACATACATACAATACATACATAGATACATACATACATGCATACATACATACATACATACATACATACATTCAAACATATATACGTACATACATACATACATACATACATACATTCATACATACATACATACATTCATACATACATACATACATGCATACATACATACATACATACATACATACATACATACATACATACATACATACATACATACATACATACATACATACATACATACTTACATTCATACATACATACATACATACATTCATACATATATATATATAGATACATACATACATACAAATGCATACATACATACATACATTCATACATACATACATACATACATATATATATATAGATACATACATACATACAAATGCATACATACATACATACATGCAAACATACATACATACATACATACGTACATACATACATACATACATACATACATACATACATACATACATACATACATACATACATACTTACATTCATACATACATACATACATACATACATACGTACGTACACACATACATACGTACATATATACATACATACATACGTATGTACATACATACATACGTACATATATACATACATACATACCTACATACATTCATACATACATACGTGTGTATTGTAACTATATTCATTTACTTATATTTTATTGATGCTTCCATGAATGAATACATACATGCAAACACGGGTGCATGGATATATTACAATACATAAATTCACCTGATATTCTGTCGACAAATAAGTAATAGAAAGATTAGCAGTTAAACAGATAAGCAAGTCGATTGTTGTCACTGTGATATTGCAGAGAAATATACAATCATACATGTATGTCTATGCATGACTGTGTGTGCGTGCGTGCGTATGTGCATGTGTCTACATCACCTGCATGCACGTTGCAATTTGAGACCGAGACGTATTATCTGGATATATGAGACGCTGGTGCTGTATGATGATGCTCTACTTAAGAACTGGTAGGAGATGTTGCAGCGCACAGACTACTGGACATTATTATTTGTTTATTTTTATTTATTACCGAAGTTTGATGCCGCTCTTCTTCCAAACATTTTTGCTCAGAAGTGCACGTGCCTGATTTTAGACCACTGGACAACTTACTAAAGAAGACGAGAGACAGGAAGAGATGGAGTAGATTTGTCCATGAAGCGACCAGTTAACCCTCGGATCGAGGATGGTTAAGACAAGACAAAAAGCACATGCCTCGACTGCGCAATTACAGTTGTACTGCAGAGCAATTGTGCGCTAAGGACTTACTCAAGGTCCCAACACAGTGACTGACGCCTCGGACGAGAGTCGAACCCGCTCACTCAGCGCACACTGAATTTTACGGGCTGACCGCTCTAATCGATCGGTCAATCGGTGCAACAGTTTCTGAATTATAGGGCCCATAAATTCCAACGAATGAGTGAGTGTTAATTAAACCGATGTAACGTGCTAATCAATATTATGGACAGGCATAACTCAACAGGATGAATGACTTATATATAAAACTGATATATATGACATTATAACCTTATATATATATATATATATAAATTATATTCATATGTATATAATTATACGATTCTTAGAGAGGCATGCATGATCTCTTGTTAATGTAGTATATATTTAGACAAATCGATGAAACTGTATTTGAAGTTGCGCTTCATCCAAAGTTCACAAGTTCACGCACTAGCATTGATGTCGCTGAGAAATAATGAGTGAAAAACTTGCTCAAGGTACCTATACGCTGTAACCGCCTCGAGTGAGACTCAAGCCCGTAGAATCCGCTCTAAAAGTCGATTGTAGCTCTTACTTAGAGATCATCGCTTAGACCTATGTTTTCAGCTATTTTGCTATAGTCTGATGATTGCAGAATCAAGCTACTGGCGACCTTCATGAAATTTTTAGCGAAAATATAACATAATTATTTAAAGTATAATGTCATACAAAGCATGATGAAGACAAACATATTTTCAGTGCTTATTCATATGTGTCGTTAAAGTTGGCATTTCATGCTAAGCTGTCGAAACAATTTTCTGCTTATTATTCATTTTGTGACCATATTGTTATCTTTTTAGCCTTCCCAACCGCATGTCACCCACAGCGAAACAAAATATTTCGTCTGCGATAAGTAATTTCTGACAGTGGCGCGATATCAGTCTCTATTTGCAATTAAAAATTTAGCTACAAATTGGAAAATAATGCGGCATTCAAATTGAATCATTCGCGACAAAAATGGAATAGGTTGAGGATGAATATTCTACTTTCAAATGACTTCTCAAAAGTTGCAGAGAAACAGAATTCAAGGACAACATTGATGTGCAATTCACAATGTGCGTGACTAAACACAGACGACCTTTGGTTCGTGCATCCTGACACGGATACTATCAATTTATCACGTAAATGAAGCGCGCTTTGGGCTCTCGAAAAGTCATTATTATCCCAGAAAAGAGGACTTTATATAACTACAATTTTAGCTGTTGCAATTGATATTTCTTTTGATTACTACTCGTGCAACTGTTGGACAGTTAAATTGAAAATTGTCCAATATTGGTCGCAACCAACCTAGGCCTATATATAATTGATCATATGCACTCAAGTTTATCCCTCTAGCCAATTCATTGCCGCTCCACACATTCGCTTCTTTCGTACACAGAGAATCAGCGTAAAGCAAAGAGGTGCCAAACCTTTTTTTAACAGGGGGAGGGTGTGTGGCAATATTTTACAACCAAGTGCTGAAGGCGTCAGAGCAAAATGGGGCCGGAATCCAGGAGGGGGCTCTGTGAGTCTGAATGTTCCCAGACAAGTTTTCCAACACGCTAAAACTGAAAAATTTGAATTTTTATTCTAAAATTGTGTTGTCTCTTTGACATCTCTAACTAACAGCATCTTTGATATTGCTTACACTTGCAGTGTATATACAACTGTATACAAGTATCTCGTTCATTGCGAAAACGACGCGCTCAACAACAAAAGCCCTTCGTTTCGACCATTGTAGGCTCCTTGTCTAAGACTGCAATGTAGTGTAGCATTAATCTTCTGTCCCTGAATTTCCTTGAGAGCAAAGAATCCAATAGAAAACCTGCCTAGCAGCTCACAAAGTCCTACATCGTCATTCCAATCAAACGATCCGTCTCTGTTTCATATAATGTTTGCCCCCCGAACTCATGTATACAACCATCCACTGCGCTCGATCGATGATGCTGCTGCCCCTGGTGTGTCCCACACGCGAACGATATATTAATGGTCCCTCGGGATTTATTGGTCCCTTGTCCGAGGCTTTGGAAGTCGCCGTCCGGCTCAGATGGTTCGGTCAACTCTTTGAAGTAATACAGGTCCAAACGGAAGACTTATCTATTTCGACCCTACACACCCTAGCCCTTGCGTAGACCATACCTATCATAGCCCCTCAATAGACCCTACCTATCCTAGCCCTTGCATGGCCAAACCTAGCCTTGCAATGCATACGTCTTACCCACCGCATACACTGTTTTCTGCGCTCACTTATCTAGCGTATTTCTATATTTGTAATTGTAAACCGCCATTTATTAAGTGCAAGCGTCAAGAAAAACTCACCAGTAGCGTTTCGGACCTGAGCCAATGAAATTATTGTATTTTAGCATTCGTTTGGCGCCTATAGTAGGTCGTTCCGTTGAGAAGTACTCCCATGTCCTGCAAGAAGAAGTAGGTTTCGAGAAGAGAGAAGGAAGAAGAGAGTAGGAAGAAGGAAGAAGAGAGAAGGAAAAAGAGAGACCGCCAGATACTTGTAGGCCTACATGATTATTGAGCTAGCAGAAGGAAACGCGCATTGCACAGAGAGGGACCAATTACGGAAGCACCGCATCGAGACGGAGCCATTGAAGCTCTAGGATGAGGAGTCAAGAGGCAAATCTATTGAAGTAGACGACGAGTGGAAGCTGAACGAGGCCGGACTATTACATCAACCAGATATATCAAGGCAAGAACCCACTGAGCATTGAAGATGAGAGTGATGATTACAAATTGTATGCGACCATGACAACGGAGCCACTGAAGTTCATTAACACAAAAGTAGAGATGCGAGAGAAACGGGGAAAGCCGGGCTATCAGTCTAGCAGCTGTGTTAATTATGCAGTACCGTTCCAGGGCACGGCTCAAATATAGAAGGAAGTCTATTCCATGCTAATCTCAGCATGGAATAGCTAATTATTCCATAAATTCATTCTTTCCTGAAATAGGCTATCGTTTTATTTAGAGATAAAAACTAAAATTATAGTTGAAACTTCGGTTTTCCCTCTCCTTCAAAGAAAATTTCTTTGACCGACAGAGAAAACCGAAGTCCCCAGTCTAAGAATAGATGTGTATATAATAATTATACATCAGTCGATATGGCTTCCAAGGTATTGACAACATAATATCTACTGATAAGGTGATGGCAAAGAAAATTGGCATTCATCCTGATTTTGCAGAAAAGAGGACGGACAAAGCAAAACGTTTGACATTAGAAGAAGCAGACGATGAATCGCATTTGCTAACGCCCATGAATGATTTCCAAAGGCGGAGCAATGCAGTTTTCAACAGTATTTTGACCCAGCTGCTATTGGCGTTTTCAGCCGATATCAAAAATTGCTTCAGATTTCATTTTCCTAAGTGGAGAATCGTTTTCGAATTTATCTGTAGAACAACTAAAGAAATGTACAGCCAATCTGTCTACAAATATAGAGATGATTTTGATGCCATTGAATTTATGTCGAAAGTTGAAGATTTCACATTTCAAGGAGAGTCTTCGATTACCAGCTTTAAAAGTGCTACTCCGATTGAAATCATCTTGCAAAGGATTCACACTTATACACCTACAGATATTCGCCCATACATTGCATTTGCTCTTCGATTTATTTAACAATCCCAGTTGATGTAGGTTCGTGCGAAAGAAATTTCAGTAAACAGAAACTGGTAAAAAATTATTTAAGATCAACTATGGAACAAAAACGCTTGACAATAGTTTCAGTAGACTCTAATGTGGTCGGTTCTCTTAATTAATTTATTTATTTTTTATTTATTTATTTTGAAATTTGATATCGCCCTGGATTCAATTTGCACTGAGTGTTACGGGCCGACCGCTCTAACCGATCAGCCACCGTGCTACGTATTATTAAGCTTTTTCACCAGTTATATAATTTCTTGTCTATTAATAAATTTTATATGATATTCAAAATTTCAATAGGCAACAAATGTTGGAGTGCCAGATTAATGCTAGGCACACGACGCAATTAGGCCTGTAGCTTGGCAGGCGCTGAGAACTCCGCAGCCGGACAGTCCAGGTTAGGCCTAACGAAAGGGTGGGTCAGAGGGACAAATTCTCTGAGGCCCGGAAATTTTTTGAGTACCGGACAGGACTCGCAATCAATTTTCTCATTAATTTTCGCTCGCGGGCCTGGCCACTGCAGGGCTCCTTGGTCCCGCAATAACGTCGCTTTAACTTACATCGGGTTCGAAAAAAACACAGACTGTAAACCTGTAATGCAGCACACACAGACCCACACAAACCTACACATCTTATGATGATTATACTCATCATTACTTTTTTTAGGTAACTAATTCATCGTTGTTTAAGACTCAGTTTGCACACTGACAATCTTGTTTACTGCAAACAGCAAACAGCGGACAGGCTTATTTACAGTGATGGATGATGTTAAAAGCTGCATCAGTTAATTCCATGTTACTATATATAATAATTTACATTATATAATTATGATGTATTACATTACGAGGGTCATAGGCCTATTGTGTTCTATATATAATATGTAGGCCTATGTTGACTCCTGTATATAATTATTCAATGAATGTTTTAATAGCGATTTCACTCTAATCGATCTTCCTCAATGGTATGCAACAGCGCTACAGAAATCATCAGATTATAAATTATTATAGTGACTTTCATTTGGCTGTCAGACCTAAGAGCAATGGATTAAAGCATGGTCACACACAAACACACACACACGCACACACACACACACCTACACACACACACAAGCACACACACAAGCACACAGGTACCTAGTACTACTACCTACACACACCCACACATACACCCACCTACACACATACACCTACGCACACGCGCACACACACAGGGATGATGGGTGTGCATTGGAGTGTTTGTGTTTTTCTATTGCGATCATAGGCCTCTTCTTCATTGTACCTTGTACCGATCAATTCGTTAAGGTTGACCTCAGGACAGTCTCATTCGATGTCCCACCTCAAGAGGTAAGAGTCTGAGAATTACTCTGAGGTAGGTAAACACCTAGAGGTAAGTGTCATAGGAAACCTCCTCAAGTAAGTCGGTATATTAATGCATATTCGGAAAGTGAGCGCAACAGGTGCATACAGTAGCCTAGTGTCCTGCCCTCATGTATACTCATGCACGCATCTATACACACATATCTCCACATCCACCTACACGCAGTGTCACACCCATCTGCAGACACGCACACACGCATACATGGCTAACGTTAAGCGCAGTGCACAGATGAAGCTGCATTAAATGTAAATGGCGTGTCGTTTTACTCGAGAGGATGGCCTTACAGTAGTCCATGCGCCTACAGATAAGCTAAACGAGAGTCAACAAAATGTCAAACGATGGATTGCCTTCGAATCTGATCCCAAAGGGATGGCAGCTGATAGAAACATGACCTTCTTCAGAGAAAAGACGGTCTTTATACTGCAGGAATGCGCCAAATCCTGGCTAAATTATGGATATATCCTGCTAAATATTGGATTAATCCTGGATAAATTAAGTATAAATTCTAGATAAATCTTGGTAAATTCTGAATAAATCGTTGATAAATCTAGGATAAATTCTGGAGATACTGTCAGCGGTGTATTGCCAAATTTGTAACAAAGGGTTCGCAGTTAGTATGTCCCCTTATGCCATATCGGTCACCGCCACAGTCAGTCAAATTACGATTAGGGGGTCTGGCGTCTGGGCCCACGAAGCTCCTTCAGCGGAGTTTCGGGTCCATCCGCCAAGCATTCCACACTGCTTTTGCTGCACGTAGGCTGCACGCAACCCAACGAGTGACTTGTTCTGAGTTTCACTTTTTTGCTTAGAGCTGAATTTCGCTATATTTTTGCCGAAAGGCTAAACTGTAAAGTAATATTTATGCAATTTATATAAAAATTTGTAGAAACGGACATTTTTTTCAATTAAAAAATTTTGATTTTTTTGAAATTAGTAGTTGATTGTAGGCATATTTATTATTTTGAACTAACGGTTCGCACGAACCTGACCGAACCGGCTCCAAACCACCGCTGGATACTGTGGTTGTTCTGCACGATGACGAAGCCTCAATCAATGTCGCAGAGCAATTACAGAGGCAAAGGTAACTCGGTCAGCGGATAGCACGCACTGTGCGTGATTATTCTCAAAAGTTGTGTCCATATTATGGTTTTTTATGGGCCAACGCGGGCATTAAATACGGCGGCCCTTATTTAAGGGATCTGTTGAAATCATCCCAGAGGAAACGATAAATCGCATGCATTGATCCTAAACTACAGACTGATCCTTCTAGAGTATAAAGCGGTTGCAAAGATACGATACATTAAATCTGTGTACATTCCAGGCTAAATAAAACAAAGCGCGGGCATCGTATTAAATCTCAGTAGAAGCGCCATCGATAAAATGCCAGGCTGTGGAATCGGCTTTTATCATTCACTCTATTTTAAGAGACTATTAATGCAAAGTAAGATGAACGCCGAGCTAAACAGGCTGTCCGCTCTATCCATGCACCATGAGTTATGGTCACAGGTCTACACGTGCGACATCCACCATACGTGACCCTTTCAAGCAAGGTTCACCGTATGTACAAGAAGAAGAATCGCTGAAGACTGAGCATACACGGGAAAGGTCAACACAAAGGCAATGCTAAGATATTCAGAGGGGAGTCCTACACAAGACTAATGCAGACAAACGACAACAGACAAAAGCAACGACGACAACAGCAACAATAGCGGCAACAACGGCAACAACAGCAGCAACAACTGCATCCAAACAGGAACACGACGATCGATTAATCTTACATTAACGACACGCAGACCACAGACCTGTATTCGTCGTTTCCATTGTCGTTACTTTTATCGATGCGCTCATTGTTATCCTTATCGCTACCATTATCGGTATATTTTTGCCGTTACCTTCATCGTTACCGATATCATTACCACTATCGTTGCCTTAATCGCCATCTTCACTGCTACCTTTACAATTACCATTATCGTTGTCATAATTATCATCGTTATTTCCATCTTCACCAGTATCGTTGCTTTCATCGTTACCTTTACTGCTACCTGTACAGTTAACATTATCGGTGTCTTATCATCGTTACTTCCATCGTTCTTGTAATCGTTACCACCATCGTTACCTTCATCGCTACTATTACTGTTACCTTTATCGTTAGCACGGTTACCATTATAGCTGTCATTGTCGTTCCCACTATCTTTCACGAGCGTGAGAGGCGTAAAGGCCTCCCCTACAGACGGTGGCCTATTTAAGAGATTAAATGCATACGTTTGCTGTATGTGTCACCATTATCGTCACCATTATCGCTACTTTACTGCTACGTTTGTAGTTACTATTAAAGGTATCTTTGTCGCTACCATTATGTTGGATAACTTAAGAGATTGGAATGCTTACGGTGGCTGTATGCGGAGACCGCGTACACCTTTACCTACACATCCACTAAAAAAATACAATACAATACAATACACGTGCGTTTTATAGATTCTGACGAAGGATTCGGTGACAGTGGCGGTTGACGCCGTCGTCTATTATCGCATCTCAAACCCGATGATCTCCGTCATAAACGTAGAGAACGCTGCTCGATCGACGCAGTTGCTCGCCCAGACAACGCTCAGGAACATCCTAGGTACAAAGACACTCAGCGAGATACTCACCGACCGAGAGTCGATCAGCGCCATGATGCAGGTATACACCAGTAGCTGAGAACACCTGGCTATTGTTACACACTGATACACAGGGTAGGGTGGACCCATCTAGGGATTCTAGGCCTTGTAGGACCATGGACGTAAAAAGGGGCGACGATCCCGAGGGGCTCGAGGAAACAAGTCACCCCCCCCCTATTTTTCTACAGAGAGAGGACACGTTATATGTTTGTCCCACACATTTTCTACCCCTCTCTTTGGGTGTCCCCCTCACCTGTCAAACGAGATCGCCGCCTCTGGACGTAAACGAACAACCAGTAAGGAAGGAACTGAGCCATTCAAGGACACCTCACTCAGCCCAAATCGATGAACCAAGGGAACGAAAGAACTGGAGAGTGGGACGAGGAAATGAAGGAAGAGACGTGCAAGAATATAGGAACGAATGAAAGTGAGAAGGTGGAAAGAAGGAAGATATGGAAGAGAGGTAAGAAGAAAGTAAGAAGGGAAAGATGTGAAAAAAGGAGAAGAGTGAAGAAAGGAAAGATGGAAGTTAAGGAAGAAGAAGTAGCGGTCGCCAGAAAAGAAACAAGGAAGGAATTAGATGAATGGATTGAGGAGAAGAGCACAAGACATCTGGAGAGAACATAACAGAAGATCACATGAGAATAGGCAGAATGACAGAAGAGGACACGAGAAGACAGGAGAGGACAGAGGAGGACAGAGGAGGACAGAGGAGGACAGAGGAGGACAGAGGAGGATAGAGGAAGACAGAGGAAGACATAGAAGGGCAGAGAAGGACAGAGGAGGATAGAGGAAGACAGGAGAGGACAGAGGAGGACAGAGAAGGACAGAGTAGGACAGAGGGAGACAGAGGAGGATAGAGGAAGACAGAGGTGGACAGAGGAGGACAGAGGAAGACAGAGGAGGACAGAGGAGGACATAGAAGGGCAGAGAAGGACAGAGGAGGACCGAAGAGCACAGAAGGACGGAGGAGGACGGAGGAGGACGGAGGAGGACGGAGGAGGACGAAGGAGGACAGAAGAGGACAGTAGAGGACAGAGGAAAACAGAGTAGGAGTACAGGGCAAGGTAATAAGAAAAGACAAGATAGAATGAGTTGGGGTCAGATGTAGTGAGATATAATGGGATGGGATGTGAGTTACTTGGGCTGAGGGCATTGTTGCACTGAGGTACGGTGCTTTAGGTGGACCTAACGGTGATAGATATGGTACCGTATCGAAAATTACAGCAGTATATTATAATAAAATGACAAACGAGACCCGCAGTGAATGAAAGACGCCGTTATTTGGCGATTCGCACCAAAACACTTATGTGTACGCATGGGAGTAAATACTAGACCGCACTGTATACATGTATGGTAACATTTCTTACTTTAATCATAATCAATCGTTTAAGGTTCTCTAGCGCCAGCATTTCCTATCAGTGGTCAAAATATCTAATTAGCAAAACATCCGATGTTATTGAACAGAATCAGTCGTCGTGCCAGAGACTTAAGAAGAATTTTAGATGGTATTACAATGTATATATAGGCAGGCCATAAGCAGTCAGGACAAGGCGTCAGCGCATCAGCGCGTCATCTTGAATAAGCTGGTGCCCTTGGCGCGGGACTGGCGCCTTAGATGGTTGGAGGTTACGAAAACGACTAGAGTCAACGAAGACATAAAAAGACGTCGCTGAACCTTATAGGAAACTGAAACAAGTTGCGAATTCAGCTATACCTGTGACCACTCTCAAATTTATCTCTTTCTGTATATCCGTGTGTCTGTCTGTCTCTTCCCCTCCCTCCTTCTCCCTCTCTTTCTCTCTCCCTCTCTGCTTGTCAGGTCCGTTCTCTCTCACTCGCTCGCTCCAGCGATCGAGTGACCTCTGAAACGTTGCCCCTCTGACTTGCGCATACAAGTACTAAATCATCCGATGAACCACTACAATGAGCGATCAATTAGTCTTGATTGCAAGGACACAGGTACAATGCCTATAAGCTGACAACAGTGCCAGAGCCAAAGACGGTCAAGTGCAATGCCAGTGCGACTGTTAGTCTGTTACTATATTGAAGGGAGATTAGACCATCAATTTATCCACAGAATGGATTACATGATCGCGAATCCAACCCAGGTAGTGGTGTTGTATCAGCGCAAGCGATATTTTGATTGAGAAAGGATGACAAAAGGCAGAAGTAAGATCACAGTGGAAGATGTCAGCCATAAATTCATAAATCATTAACCGAGCCTTAAGTCTATCTATAAGCCTATCTCTATTCATAAATCTTAAACCTATCGATAAATCCATCCATGATTCAGTCATAAACGCATTAATATAGGCCTAAATTCAAGGAATGATGTTTTGTCTATTTTACATTTTGTAGAGAGATAGGAAGTAGGAAATAAACCTATAGTGAGAAGAAATTGTCATTATAAACGGATAAGAAGTACACCCAACAGTATCAACGCAGTAAGAAGGAAAGCAATCCTTAGATCCACATGTATAGAGTGGGAGAGTTAGACATCGAAAAGAACGGTTGAACCAAGTTATAATATATATATATATATATATATATATATATATAGCAATCAAATCCTCTGATATGCGTATATATTATATATATATATATCGATGCTCACATGGTTTGGATGTGTTCTGTTTGTTTGGTCAGCATGTCTTAGACGAGGGAACGGATCCATGGGGCGTGCAAGTGGAACGAGTCGAAATGTAAGTGAACTCCTCTTGCAAGAACTACTCTGCTACCCACTCCTGCTCCTACACCTACTTCTGCGCTCACTTCTACTCCCACTCCTACTCGTGCTCAATTGACTGATTTAGCATATTGGTCTTAACACCACGCAGATGAGCACAGGCATGCAGACAAACTGAGGTAGTGCCTCTGAGTAGAAATCTGAAAGGGTGCTACAGAAATTTCGGTAATGAATCTTTTAAATAAACACTGTTATTACTACTACTTCCACTGCTACTACTGCTTACTTCTTCTACTACTACTTCCCCATCTTCTCCTACCACTACTTCCCCTACAACTACTTCCCTTACTACTACTTCCCCTACTTCTCCTACTACTACTTCCCCTACTACTACTTCCCCTACTTCTCCTACTACTACTTCCCCTATTACTACTTCTCCTACTTCTCCTACTACTACTTCCCCTACTACTACTTCTCCTACTACTACTTCCCCTATTACTACTTCTCTTACTTCTCCTACTACTACTTCCCCTATTACTACTTCTCCTACTTCTCCTACTACTACTTCCCCTATTACTACTTCCCCTACTTCTCCTACTACTACTTCCCCTATTACTACTTCTTCTACTTCTCCTACTACTACTTCCCCTATTACTACTTCCCCTACTTCTCCTACTACTACTTCCCCTATTACTACTTCTCTTACTTCTCCTACTACTACTTCCCCTATTACTACTTCCCCTATTACTACTTCTCCTACTTCTCCTACTACTACTTCCCCTATTACTACTTCTCTTACTTCTCCTACTACTACTTCCCCTATTACTACTTCTCCTACTTCTCCTACTACTACTTCCCCTATTACTACTTCTCCTACTTCTCCTACTACTACTTCCCCTATTACTACTTCTCCTACTTCTCCTACTACTACTTCCCCTATTACTACTTCTCTTACTTCTCCTACTACTACTTCCCCTATTACTACTTCTCTTACTTCTCCTATTACTACTTCCCCTATTACTACTACTACTACTTCCACAATACTTCCATTGCTACAACAGAGGTGTATATAGAGTCCCTCTGAACCCAAATGACGATCGGTATTGTGTTGTCTGTTCTGCTGGTGGTGGTGCTGCTGCTGCTGGTGGTGATGTAGAAAGGATGTCCGGTTGCCAATTCAGCTGCAACGAGCGATGGCCGCAGAAGCAGAGGCAACGAGAGAAGCCAAAGCAAAGGTACACATCACACGCCCTATATTTTATACATAAATATATGCTATGTATATATCTATAAAATTATGCACTGGATATATATCTTAAATATATCAAATATATATTATATGTATTATTATTCATAGGGTCTTATATTTTATATTTACTATATATATATATATACATTATAAACATGATATAATATTTAAGCATCATATATATATATATACTTATATATATACATATATATATATACTTATATATATATTATGTAATATATATATATATATATATACACTACATATTAATATGAATCTGCAAAATATATAACATATATATTTTATATGGATATTATATAAAAACCTGGATCGAGTATTTCGCTTATGACTTCAGCTGTTGTAGGCGTTATTCGCCAAGGAATTCCTTTTCCTCTGGTTTTATGGAAATTTTACGGGTTGCACACGTGCGCATATATTGACTCGTCGTGTTATACGATCAGGCGATGAGTGGATGTGGAAATTCAGCAGCACGATTTCATCTAAGAATAGATCGACATCCACCGATGAATCATGATCATCGAAGATCATGATCATGATCGATGACGTTCAGTATGATCATTGAAATCGCATTTTATTATGGATCATAATAGGATGGTCTAATCTTTTAATAATACGCTGCATATGTTTACCCAGACATTCTAGTACATGTAAAGGGTAAATATACTGCTTTGGAGCATCATAGCATGGTGGATCTATAGGCATGGTACCATTAATCTCAAGTCTCAACCTCCTTTGCCCTCATTGGTCCATGCGTTACGGAACAAGCTCCTTCTGACACACTTTCCTCCTAACTAACTGATACCATGCTCATTCAAATGGTCCACCGCGTTATTCTTAGTAACACTCTCTGTAGCTAGGCACACAGCAGTGGTTGTTATTATCGTTGTCAATTCTTCTTCTTCTTCTTCTTCTTCTTCTTCTTCTTCTTCTTCTTCTTATTATTATTATTATTATTATTATTATTATTATTATGATAATAATAATTATTACTATTATTATTATAACTGTTATAGGTTTTCGTTCCCATCGGGCTGAACAAAAAAGCCCCTGAATGCCACTGCATTAAAACGTTGTGTACAAATAGATAGACGTTGAAAAAGATGAGTTGTTTCGCGAGGGTCTCTCGTTGCCTCCATTGGGCCAACGGGACATGGATCTAGGAGAATCCGTCCTATAATTGTGGTTAACAAGGCGCTCAAACCTCGTCTGGCTGCTTTGGGTATGTGTTTCATCAGACTGGTAGTCAAGCATGGATGAGGAATGGAATTGTCTACATTTATCTCATTTGTACCCAGAGATGTTGCTGGCTGTTGTGTCCTTGTATCGGGAGGTTCTTCTGTCGGGACCTATTGGTGCTTTGTGAGAACCTGGGCACGGGTTGTCTCTGGGTCCATGTCTGTGCACGAAGTCATTCT
>OY365810.1:13651017-13746760 GCA_959347315.1 Bimastos eiseni
AAACAAAACAACTTATGATTTTAAAATAATCTTGGCTTTTTACACACCAGGATCTAACTCTCCAAAATTGGGCCTAAGCCAACATCGGGAGGCGAACCGCAGTCTTCGTGCTCTCTTTCTCAGAGGTGCACGAGACGCGGCGTATACGCTCAAACCGAGGTAGCTATAATTGGGTAACTAGACCTACCCCTCGCTGTTTCAACTACAGACACCAGGCCTAAGTATATCGCGTCAGACTGTCTGCAGGAATCTTGACCTAATGCCAATCGATTTTGTTTTGATTATGCCCCCGTGCATAAGCTGATTCCTCCGACCTCACTTTTGTGGACACTGATGCTGGCTTATCTCAAAGATGTACACTGGGGCTTGTGCGGGTATGGCCTACCCTAAACGACGTGGGGTGCATTCAAACGAGCGAGCGGTGGCGTAGGATCTCACCTGATCAATTCATTGAAACGATTAGTAGGCACTATGATCAAGGTCAAATACGTCAGATAAACTTGTAAATACGCAAATACGGGTCGCATCATCCTTGTCATGGATACGTCGTTAAATAAACTTATTACACACACGTACCAGCCGACCGACCGTGTTGCTGGGATGTTGCAGTCACTGCTATGATCTGGGACTGTGACTCGAGGCGTCTTGACAATTATAGTAGACCACGAGCGCTTAATACAGGCCGAGGGCCTTTTACTTAGATTCTTTGTTATCGGCGTCGATGCTCCAAAATTGTGTTGAGGCCGACGTATTATAAACTAACGTGTGAAATCCGACATTATATCTGAGTCAACACTACAGAGGATTGAGCCTTCTGTTGATTGTTGAAGACATTAGTGGGCCATTAAAGGTATGAGTGCTCCATTACATTACATAGGCTATGAGGCCTAAATCGCATCAGTTAACCAACCATCCAACCATTGTTTTATTATAAGCATCAATCCAGCATCTCTCTACCGTGCGACCTGTCTGGCTCTTTCTATAAACTTCTTAAGACTTTCCTTTTTGACCTGGCCTGGGTCGGGAGCGCCTCTGAGTAGTTATATTGAAGAGGCGCTATATAAATTGCATTGATTGATCGATCATACTTATTACTTTGGAAAGTTCTTCACCCGCTGGAGCTGAGCAATTGCGAGTGAATGACTACGTCGAAGGTCTCTACTGATGGTCTGCCTTAGGTCGAGGGCTCTGGGCTCTGAGTATCGTGTTCCAGTTGAACCCACTACCTCTAACCTCATCCAATAATAGCCACTTCCATGTTTACCCATAATCCCTAATCACACTCAATAATCTCTCACTTCCAGAGCACTCTGGAGGTTCAGTCCACTTGATGAAGTCCCTTTTAATTAAGTTCCTCTTAATTATGATCGCCTCAATCGTTCAGAGTAGAACATTTCTCTACTGTTTTGTATACTTAGTTCTGATAAACAACCCAAAGAACTTTGATATTAGTCAAAAACCATTTTCAAATGAATGCATATAATTGAATTTTCATGCAAGTAAAACACAGACTTCTAAAGACAAGCCTGTGTGTGTACAACTATACCTACACACATAAATTTTATATACTGTATACATATATATACTGTGTACACATATATATACTGTGCATATATATATATATATACTGTAGTGTACATGTAATATAAATGTGTGTGGGAGTGTGCTTGCGTAATATATTAGATGCAATTGTGAATATACAAACATGCATCAACATCTAACACACATGATAAATATGTGATAACATACATGTATGTTTCAAATAGGAAATAACGGATAGAAGCAAATAATCAATGGAAGTTTAGCCATGCATTCAATACGCACGAATGGAAAATGACTTCCAATCCAAGTTCTAAGCTTCTCTTATGAATAGTGATGAAAATCTAAAAGAAATCTTTGTTTTCTATAAATGAAAACGATCAACACATTATAATTTTTATGTCCAGGTCAGAGATGGCCACAATCAGTTCAATTGCTGATTGGTTTGAATTAGAATTCACAGAATCTTGTAGCTAATTAATTGGCAATTAGAATTAGATGAAGCGCCATACAGTCGGCCCATAATTTGTCAACTTTCACTCACTTAATAAACTGTTGAGGTTTGATGATACATAGACTGGTTATTAGCATTGATAATTTCACTGAATCTCTTAAATAACCTATTAATTTAGCAAATACTTCTGACACCACTTTTATCTCAAAACTATTTAGCAGCATTTCAACTAATTGAGGATCATTCTTATTACCAGTTGCGAGAGGCATAGATATATATAAACTAATCGAGTAGCTATTTGATCGGTGCATGATTAAAATTAGTTAAAAATTGCTAATCAATAACAATCAAGATTAAGCGACAGTTAATCAATATCAAATAGATTTAGACTTTGCTATTTGTCTAATAAATTATCTAATCGATTAGCTACCCTAATTGAATAGTCACCTACCTCTGGTCAATGCAGGTCTTTTTAACAAAACCCATTTGCTATACAACTGGCTACAACATAAGTCTCTTATTGCAGGTGAAAACAATGTCGTTGCAAAATTTGTTCCATTAGTAGTGTATCCGCTAGCAAAATTGCTTACATAGATAAATATTACTTATCATAATGAAACATCAGCTATAAGAAATTTATGAAAGAAACTCAGAGGAACCAAAAATAACATATAGCTTCTGAATCCTAAGAACACCAAACCTCAAAAATAAGCTACAAGTATTTTCTACATTGATTGTTCCTTAATATATAATATGCAGCTTCAAACAATAAAGATTAAGCTACAGGAAAATTATCTCTATTTGAAGGATGAAATAATTATTCTTACTTGTCTAACAACAGCTTGTTTCCAATTAATGTATCACAAACACAGAAATATGTAACCAGACAACAATTCAGAAGTTACCCCAGGAAAACAGGTTGAATTTGAGTATATTAACTAACTTTCTATTTCATTAGTTTACTCGTAATAATTACAAGTACATTCCCAAACAAAGGGTGATGTCAAAAAACAGATATAACAAAAATATTCATATTTGCTTTAACAGAAAAAATATTTGTTCACGCTCTTTGCAAGATGAGGCATAACTTGCAACGAAAGAAAATAATAATTAATTATCCAGTTCACAAAAACCAGTAATTGTTACTATTGTTACTATTCCAATCATTGTTGAGCTGAATAATTATTATCATCATCACTATTATGATTATTATTATCATCATCATTGTAATTACTTCAAATATTATCAATTATTTATATTAATTCGATCTTGATTAGTATTATTATCATAATTATTATTCTCATTTTCACAGATACCATCATCAACATTGATATCATCAACATCATACAAGTAGAGCAGCCCTTGCACTCCTCTGAAGAGTCAGCTACGCGTAATTGGGTATAAAGCATTATTGGCTTAACATTTCTTACCTATGGAGTACAAAGGTAGGTAGCTCCCTCGCCATCTGATACTCGCAGTGACAAAGCACACCCAGTACACTATATTTATTATAACCAAATTCAATATGGGTGCAAGTTCTGTCAAATTGAGAAAAAAAATTTTTTTCCTGCTTGAGAATATATATGAACCATGGTCCTTCAATCAACTGCTATGATTGCATCAAATTTCAAACTCTAAGTTCCCCACAGAAAGAATTTTAACCCACACATGTCAACATATACACATGCAGTTAACCCAAACCTAATATTATATAATATGAGTATAATATACCATGTAATAATGAAACCAAATGTTCTATACATAGAGATGATCAACTCTGCAGTTACACATAAAAATTAAAGAAATCCTACAGACAATAATTATTATGAAGTCATGGGAAAGTGTGTGAATGACTAACTAAATACCTGTACATTAGTAGGCTGAAGACGAACACAAACACACGCACATACATGCAAACACACGCACATACAGGAGTGAACATACAGAGTGCTTCTCAGACCATTTCAACTGTCACCAGTTCTACTAACTTCCTTTGAGCACAGAGCAATCTGCTAAGTTGTCACCAACCGCTGCCCTTTGCTCTAAACCTTGGCACAAAATTTATTGGCCCTACACAGCAACAAAATAACACCGAAAACACAACTACTGCAGCTAATCTGCATTTTGAGCTCAAATTCCATCATGGCAAGCAGAGTTGGCCACACGCTCAAACGATTACCACGTACGAATACGTCGATGTATTACATCTCAACTTCGATTACAAAGTCCAGCAGATGGCACGGCACGATCTCACGTTATGCCGCCACTCGGGTGTTTGAGCATTTCAATGAACAATTGTCAGGAAAAACTCAAAAGGTAAAACAACAACCTGAGACGGCTGAAAAAACACTGACAGTCAAAAACACTTCGACAGAAGACACTTCTAAAAATATCTGTCGCCCGAAACCCTCGGTCGCGCGTCGACCGCTAAAGATCCTACCGTCCGAATAAATTGACGACTTAACAGAAACCATTAAAACCTTTTGTCAATGAAAAGACACTTGCAACGATAATAAATAATCCGTAAACAGCGACAACCATCGCTCCGACCGACGGAGTCCTTCGACGAAAAACACGGAACATGGCCGTCTTCCGTGGAAAAACACGGAGTATGTTAGTCTTGCGCAGAAGCGCGGGTCAGGCAATCAAAGATTCGACAGACATTAGAAGTCGACAAATTCTTTTGCACATTTTTCTGTGGACGAGATGTGTAGTGGTTCCTCGTCGTATGTGTCAAAGTTACTATGATCTCCTGCGCCTTTCGATTTAGGGATGAACGGAGCTTCGACCTGTTGACAAATACAAACTTTGTGTCAATACATGAAAATCAATTGTCAGTCACTAACTAGGACCAACTATTCTTCCTTGACCTCTGATAGGCTTTGTAGATATCTGAAAACTTTCCCTCTGCTTTATGAAAAAAAGTTAGAAAAAAAACTTCTGCAAATCTACATGATGACAGAGTGTCAGAAGTGCCTTTCACTTAAAGTGGTGCTATATAAATACTTGATTACGATCACAAAAATATGAAGATGTTTCTCAGAATATCCAGTTTGTTAGCAACGCCACTGAAACATATGCCAATGAAACATAGGCCTCGGAAATTAGACAACTAGAACCAAGGTTGGTCTCATAAACTTTCATTAAATCACCCTAAATTATCATAAATTATTTTTAGATCAACACAAAACTCACAGAAATTCAAATTGCACTGTGCCTGAATTAAAACAATAGTAACTTAATTTAATGATGATAAACAGTCACTAGAACTGAAAAGAAATTCTGGCAATTTCTATCAACTGGAAATCTTGTCAATCCCATATAGTACATGAACAATCAAAAGATCATCATATGACTTCATAATAAGCTTTTATCGGCCGATATATAAACAAAAGAAACTATAATCATGGATGAAACGGTAAAACAACGAACTGTTTATGAATTTGTGTTAGTTGATAAATGTGCACTAAATAACATCACATTGCAACTCCTGAATTCGAAAATTTTTTACCAATGAAAGAAAATATGTTCCTAGAATTTACAAATTCTAATGTACCTTTTATATTTCTAATCATTTTCAAATTGAAGCACCTATTTAAAAAATATTGCAATCTATGAACTGCTTCATGGAAAAAAGTAAGAAAAAACACTTCTGCAAAATCTAAATATTACAAATAATCAACTAACTAAAATATTCAGAGTGTCTAGAAGGCAAGAAACTTACAACAACAACAACAACAACAGTGGATGCAACAATAACAACAGCAGGAATATTTTTGTTGTATTATTATTAAACATAAAAGGTGAGTAGATTACAGCCTGAAACAAGACTTAGTCACTGCAGATTGTAGAGTATTGGCTAAGGTACTGGCAGGCACAGCTGAAGAAGTGAGTTTGCTTCCTGTATCCACCTAAAGTTTACTAGTCTTTCTTTTGCTATTCGGCATTTGTTAGATCCGATGTATAACGTGACAGGCGCCTTGCATGGCTACCCTACAGTTAACTTCTATTCCTGTAATAACTAGTCGTCAATTATTCACACTATAATACTAATTGCATTGCAGTTTGACAGTTTCAAATTAAACAAAGATATTTTTAAATAGATGTTATTATTATTGTATTCTTACCTTTCTCTGGTAAAGTGTAATCCAATCAATGTTGGCAAACCATTTGTGGCCTCGAATGTCCTGGACTCCATTCTTCAGATTTCCAAATCTCTTAGTCAGATCGACCTGAAGTAGATTGCGAAGCAGGTCCTTAATGTCAACACTGAAATGGGAGGGAAATCTCACCTGCAATCAGAAAAACACACCAGTAGCGACACCTCCAATAAAAAAAATTGGTAATTACATCCGTAATCAAGAAATGTTATGCAGGTATAAATACATCAGCATTTCACAATTGTGATTTGAATGGAACAAAAATTCACATTTGGGGTCGATTATACTGGAAGGACAGAAGCTATGTCGCATTAAAGTGAGTGAATGGTGCAGAGAGTGGAACTCACAATAAAAATTGGCAACAATTCGGTCAGTTACACCACACAAGAACTCTTTCAATTGGAAGAGTTCCTAAGTTTAAGGAGCATTGTGTGATTCTACTGCCAAAATGACAATGGCCAATAACTTTGTAACAGGTAGTTTATTATAACTTCCACCATCTTCTTATATCCAGACTATCTGTGGCTATGTTAGTATGCTATGTTTTACCTTAAATTTACTTTAAAACAAATGCTAGTATGCTATGTTTTAGTAGTAATTATTTGACTAACCAAACAATTTCTAAGGAATTCTGATGTCCATTTGAAATATAGTACTTAAAAGATAACACTTAAAATATAGCACTTTGATTAAAATAAAAAAATCCGACTAAAAGCAAAAAATATGATTAAAATAAACAAATCGAATTTAAATAAAAAAATCCGATTGATTGATTTATATAAAAATAATCACGATCTTTATAACTAATCCCAGTAACTCCACATCTCTCATGCCATTTATCTCAACCATGCTCCCATGCTCCTATGCAAGTTGACAGCATCAGGGACAACACTCTGTTCAGACATGTTCGCTTAACGCGTCGTGGCGGCGGAATATTGATCCATTGCAAATCCTGTACTGACGCTCAGATTTTCCAGAACGCAATACGGGTCTGACATTGAATTGATTGATGATCATGGGACGTGGATGCTGCGTCGGAAGCTATATAACCCTCTAAACAACCACTAGATAGTTGCAGTTTAATGACACTGTGTGATAACAAGGATCATTAGGGTTGCCCTTCTACTTTAACCAGGCTTGGGACTGGCACTGTTGGACTGCAAACAGTGGTGGAGTTAAACAACCACTACATCATTTCCAGTCTTATATCTAATCTCGAAGACACGCTGAGGAGAGAATACCAATCACCCGGACA
Source organism: Bimastos eiseni (assembly GCA_959347315.1). Classification (NCBI taxonomy): domain Eukaryota; kingdom Metazoa; phylum Annelida; class Clitellata; order Crassiclitellata; family Lumbricidae; genus Bimastos; species Bimastos eiseni. The sequence continues at coordinate 13,658,426 of OY365810.1, forward strand.
GCTCTGCTGTTATTATCGCAGGGGACTTTAACAATCTACAGTCAGATGCCCTTCTTGCGATTGGGCTCAGAATTTAATTCCTCTATAAGACTCTCTGTTATGCTACCGTTTAGCTACAGAAAGTAACTTATAAGCTATTACATTTTCACTTGGGATTCAAATTATGCTGCATCAGTTGAATTTAACAATTAAACTGTATCTCAATGTTGAAAGAAAATTTACTTGCCACTGCTGCTTTTGTTGTCTTGACTCAACTCAATGCTACTCAATTTCATAAGAATAATGCGATTTACCAGACAAATAATTAAATAGAGAAGAACTATCTTATCTTAGCTGCCATTACGTTACCTCAGGCAACATAAGAACACAGACATGGAATCTGGAAAGACAAATTAACCCAGCGCCAGCAGATAATAACTTTACATATTATGTGTAATACGAATTTAACATAGATATTATTGCAAAAGTATCTTAACCATCCAAACCAGTTCGAAGCAGTGACTCGGCAGTAATATAAAATTTTCATTTTCATTCGGCATCAGATCTCAGATCAAACCAGATGAGGAAAGGACCCAGTCAGACGAGATCATATCAAGAAGAGAGCCGACGACCATTCTCCATGACTCACCCACCTTTCCTGAAACAATCTTCTCATAGATCTGAATAGGTTGGTCTGCAAAGAACGGCGGATATCCGGCGGCCATTTCGTAGATGAGTACACCCAACGCCCACCAATCAACGGCCTTGTTGTAACCCTAGCAACAGAAAAACAAACAGAAAGTCAGAACATGTAAGGTATACCAGTCTTCTATCCTTCCTTCTATCATAGGGGTTTAGCCTTATGATACTTCTACAGATTAGAAGCTGTGTATTGATATGACTCCTATACCAGCAATATTAGAATGATAGACAATTGAATAAATAACATAACAAGATCAACAATTCAACATCAAGATGAGCACCTTGCTCCCAGTATATTGGAGATCATTACATTTTATTGTCTAGAGTCCCATCAACCGCACACAAGTGAAACAGAAAGATATTCGTAATCAAGCGTTTCGAAATTCATTAATGACCATTGAGAACCTATGAAGGGTAAGGTGTGCAATGGGAAACGTTCAGAACAGACAACTGTGATACAAATCTTAAGTGTTTGGATTGAGAATAAAGAAATGCTCATGTACAGTTAGGGTAATTACATTAGGTTAAGTATATTCCTTATTTCGACCAACTGCTTATACTTCACATTGGTTTACAGGATATTTAAATAACATACAGCATTCTTGTCAAAAAGTTCAGTTCTTACAATTAATGGGTGACTTAGCTAGCCAAATACCCACAGCTTCCTCATGTAAGACCCTACTTAGTAGGACCCTACTCCGGTCTCAGCTCTAGTTCATTCTCCTACTCGTGTGACTGCAGGTGTGTTCCTATTAATTCGATTTTATGATATTATATCTTGTGCATGATGATTCACCCCTATATTGATATTACTAACCGTCTCTACAACTCTGATAGCTGGTCTAAGAGCTACTACAGCCCTAGGGATAATTCGGTGATGCAGTGAGGGCTTCACAGACTAGTAAGGGCTGTGGCCTCAGCAGTGGAAGGAGTGGGTCCAACATATGCTTAACACATGAGTGGACTTAACACATTAAATTCATGGAGGATCAGTAATTGAGGGTCAGAACTCCGATGAAAACGGTATAAGAATCAAGTATATCAAGCTGCTCAGGAAGCAGCTGAAGAGCTGATGAGCTTTACCCAGGCAAAATCAGAACAAGGATGACATGATCAATCTTAAAATGAATGAGCCAGAAGAAATGCCCAATTAGAAGTCATATTCACACGCCATACTACGACACCAACTGGAACAGAATGGAACAATGTGGAACATCCAAACTGGTTTTTTATCCACTGCTACAATTATGCTACCCAGCACTTTTCTGTAGTGCTACTCAAAAGCTAATTGTAGGGCACCAGCTTATTCACGAGCGCAGTGCTGTGCCACAGATGGTGCTGCAATGCACAAACAAAACCATGTCCATGAGAGATGCTTGCAGTGCCAAAGGACAAAACAACTTGATGAGACAAAGTATCATCATCTATCATCTGGATAGCACAAAAACAGCAAACAGCGGATGATTGATGAATAATCAGACAGGTCATTAACTCAAGCCACCCTCCCTGGGAAAACCTTTTTATCCACGGCTGACATGGAAAATTCCCAAGTGCAAAAATGAACAAGCAGAGATATTGTACGTGCCACATGTAATGGCATTAGGAGTTCTCTCAGTACAGAAGCTAACCATCCAAAGCAATTAGGGCTAATCATACAGAATGATGACAAATAAAGACGGAAAAATTCAATCAACATTTTCTTGTTATTACTGTCAGTTATACAAACGTTGAGAAAGGATGATGATGATGACGATGATGATGATAATAATAATAATAGGAAGTACTTTAAAAGAGATGATTAACCTTATGTACCATCGTAATTAGCTCAAATTATCCCCAAATGTACCTACCTTGCTGAGAATGATCTCTGGGGCTAAATACTCTGGGGTGCCACAGAGGGTCCAAGTCCGCCCTTTGACACGTTTTGCAAATCCAAAGTCAGTCACCTGAAAACAATCCAACAACAATTAACCAATTAACGTGTACAAATATCAATTACTGCAAGTTGTGCAAGTATGCTTTTATTGTGACCATCCGCATCGACTACCACGCTTAATACTAGGTAACTATTGCAGCTTTGCCACTCTCTAATTAAAGGTCTTAACTACAGTCAGCACCCATCCGACGTGGAATAATCAAGAAAACCTATTAGCACCAACACCACCACACCGCATTCCATAGCCCCTTACCTTGATATATCCCTGTGGATCTATTAATAGATTCTCCGGTTTCAGGTCTCGATAGATGATGTCAAGGGAGTGAAGATATTCAAAAGCGAGCACAATCTGAGCACCATAGAAGCGAGCGTGTGGCTCACTATCACAAAACACAAATGGTTATAAAGACCACAGACGTTGACGAATCAAGGGAAATGTTTCCCCCAAGTTCTCACGCCAAAATTCTGCTAGTTAAAAATACTGAGAACTAATACAAGAATCATTTTTTTCATATATGTGAAAAAATTTTAAATTCTGAACAAGAATGTGTGGAAGTGTTATAAGCCTAATTAATCGTCACACTGGTCGCTCGGTAAGAATGCTTGGTATCACTCGGCAACCTTGATTATAAAAATGGGTCATCCTGTGACACCCTACAACACAGTACAAATGGGTTTCTGCTTCACACAAGCTGTTGAAACATGTCTGTATACACGATATTGACAATACTAAAGAATTTCCATGCATGAGAACCTGAAATGTGGCAGTTTCTCCACAAGTGGAAAGGACAGTGCAGTTGTAGGAGATTTTTGCAGCTGCCTAAGTGAATAGGAAATTGCTATAGCACATATCAATCATATGTGAGTTGTTTACTACTAATGCTGGGGAAAAGCTGTCATGCTGAAAGTAAGATGAATCGCAGCAGATGGAAACCTTCCAGCAACTAGACGAGATTGCTAGAAAGCCTGGTGATGATTCTGAGAATGGAAAACAGGGCATCTTCGCCAAGAGCTCATGGCAAAGCAAACCGAATGCTTCTGATTTTCCTATGCGGTGCAACGCAGTGTAACAGTTTTGAAACGACTCATAAAAACAATATTCACAATATGAACCGTTCAATAGCACGATTAAGGATTTAAATGGAGTAATGTGTAAGCATTAATTTAAATTATTTCACTCAAAGGAATTATTCAAGTTAAACTGTTATCCACAGGTAATTGATTACTATTAGATTAATTGATTTCTATTCAATTAATTGATTTCTATTCGATTAATTGATTTCTTTTCAATTAATTGATTTCTATTCGATTAATTCATTTCTATTCAATTAATTCATTTCTATCTGATTAATTGATTTCTACCTGATTAATTGATTTCTATTCGATTAATTGATTTCTATTCGATTAATTGATTTCTATTCGATTAATTGATTTCTATTCGATTAATTGATTTCTATTCAATTAATTGATTTCTATTCGATTAATTGATTTCTTTTCAATTAATTGATTTCTATTCGATTAATTGATTTCTTTTCAATTAATTGATTTCTACCTGATTAATTCATTTCTATCTGATCAATTGATTTTTCACCTGAATCGACCTATTTTCCTGAGGTGAGAGAACATCTCCCCTCCTCCAACAAACTCCAGAACCATGTACAAATTCGAGTTATCCTAAAAATATACAAAAACAGAACGAATTGAAGACTAGGCTACACAATTCCTACACCTACCGATCAGAAACTACAGCAATTGTAATTGTAATAGCAGATTACAGTATTTAATTAAAACATGCAGACATCAACAGATACAAACAGACCAACAGAAATGGATTCTTGTTACCATTCATTACTAGCTGAAACTGAAGATGTAGTCCTTTTAACATTTGGACAAGACAACAATGTGCCGATTACTATGATGGTGCAATTAAGTGGGTCAGTAAGTATTGTATTCTAAAACAATGGTCGACAAATAACTACTTAACGAGTAGCTGAACAACTCATCCAGAGACGAAACCTTTACGTCCTTTGAACAACTGATAATGTATCTATCCGTGTTGCCAGACTTTGATTTCCTTTGGAGTTTTACCAAAATTCGCCCATGGGACGGACGAGAATCCATGCTCCACACACAATCAGGAACAGTAACAAAAGAACCTCGGCATCAAGAAATACACTCTAATTAATTATTTATCCAGTGATGCGTCGTCTTTCTAGGAGCCTCTCCCAGACTATGAAAGCTGCGAAATTTAACACAACTTTGGTATGCAAGGTACGTAAAGTCAGCATTGAAGAAGAATACAGATGTTCAGCTGTCTCTGTCCACAGGTTCAAAGCCCTCTTTCCTCAGATGATGCAAAGTCAACCATCATGCAATTCCCCAGCTGACAGTCAATCTTCAGAGAGTAACTATTAGTGAATGAGATGAATTTTTAGGAGGCAGATGCATATTTGACACCATGGCAGCCGACATGGTAGCCGAAATGGCAGCCGAAATGGTATCCAACATAGTGGTCGACATGGTTGCCGAAATGGAAGCCGACATGGTACCCGACATGGTAGCTGACTTGGTTGCTGACACGGTAGCTGACATGGTTGTCAACACGGTTGCCGGCATGGTAGTCGAGATGGTTACCAATATGAAGTCAACATGGTAGCCCAAATGGTAGCCAACATGTTATGCAACATGGTAACTGACATGGTATCCAATATGGTAGCCGAGATGGCAGCCAACATAAAAGTGACATGGTAGCCAACATGGTAGCTGAGTGGTTAGAGCGCTTGCCTAGTAATATGGAGAGCATGAGTTCGAGCATCCCTTAAGATGATCACTTAGTACGGAATTTGAGCAAGTCCTTTGCTCACAATTGCTCAGAGTCACTGGCTGATGCTTCGTCATAAGATAATGGCAATTAATAAATGCATACTAATAAAAAAAATCATGCTGTATTACAACAGATGATATGTGGAGAAGAGAAAGTGAGGTACTTCACTGCGACTCAGCATCTTAGAAAGAAGCAGACAAGCTGACTGTCCTCATTGAACTAAGATTGCAAAGACAATGGTTGCTCGGCTTTTGTTATTTTTTGTTCACATTGTTGTCTGATTTGGTGATGACATATGAGAAAAGATACCCATTTAATCAGATGTAAATCTGGTGGGAAAAGGGTTTCACCTGGATATAACTATAACAAGCCCACAAAAAAAATCATGGCCATCCAAGCAATTTGTATGTGGCATAGGATGAGGCTGATGGAAGGTATAGATGGCTGTTGTAATGCCTTCTGCAGCCAATACTCGCATACTTTTTAGATAGGTCCTATTTTGAGCAGCAGATGGTAGATGTCTAAACACACACTTCGGAAACAATAATCAACAGAGGCAGGGGCTTATTTATAGCACGCATCTGCCACAAGAAATGCCATCTTCTCAAACCAACCAGCAACAGGTTTTGTGTTAACTTCATATGATCACACACACGCACGCACGCACACACGCACGCACACGCTTAAACACACACCTAAATACACACACACCTACACACACACAAACATCTAAACACACACACGCATATACCTACACACCCCCCTATATCTATATACACACACCCTCACCCACACACACACAAACACACACACACACACACACAAGGCTAGAGCGACAATGTGGCAAGATGGTAAGAGATCTGTTGGGTCACTGGCAGAAAATGCAGTACATTGTGCATGTACGCAGAGACAGATGCAAATGTAGGAAGTCGCTGATGAGCAGAACAGCCGAGCGCAGGAATCAATCAAGTCGCTCCTGGACCTTAAGGGAAAGGCCGGCAAGTAATGAACTACAGTGGTCAATTGGTCAATTCAACTAGTGGACCAGGACCACGTCACCAGACAGATGCAGAGACCATTTGAAGCTGACGAAGATGATAGCAACCTATTCAAGTGACTAGGTTCACAGGTTTGGAGAAACTAAGTTCGTGTTCAAGGGCGGTAACACCAAGATCACAGACCATGAGAGTAAAAAGTTGTCTCAGGGAAGATTTTATAAGCAAAAACTGAGGCAGATCAAAACCCTCAAGTTTCTCAAAAAAATGTGTTAGAAGGGTAAAGAGAAGCCGATTCGATGCCATCTAAAAGGAAAGAGCATTCAGAGTTGGTCACATTTGACTCATTCACCGCAGCCACTGCATCTGATGGACAGGATGTAAGTCTATGCATCACCTGCAAACAGTTGGCACAAAAAGCATCTGAGACACCAGCAAGGAAGGGGCAATCATCTACCAAGCATCTGAGACACCAGCAAGGAAGGGGCAGTCATCTACCATATAAAGAAGATATAGCAGAGGACCCAGGACAGGGTCTTGTGGCACACCAGATGGGACAGAGACCCAAAGGAATCTGGATGAGACAAGCACAACACAGTTAGGCATTCAGATATGAACGATAGAAGCCATTCGAGCGGTTGGTCAATCAACCAAATTCAAGTGGAGAGATGCTTAGGAGGATGGAATGGTCCACAGAGTCGAAGGCAGAGCTAACGCTGAAAAGAGCCACGAAAGTAAGCTGACCACGGCCTATAGAAGTCAGATAAAAGTCGGAGCAGAAAAGTCGCTGTGGAGTGATTTATACAGAAACCAGACAGCTATGGGGATCAGTTATGGGGGTACTTAACAGACACTATAGTAAGTGTGCCCAGACACAAAAATACAAAACTCACACCTCACAGACTAATGGGCTCTCTGCATTGTCTATTGCATAAATCCAGTCTATTTTGGACAAACACCTGTTATCCTGCATCCAGAGCTTATGTAACTTCTTTCCATTATTACTTTTCCACAACCATCGCTTGCAGCTGTCCTTTAATCATGTCACTGCTGTTTCATTTCATAGATGAGGTGCTGTTATGGTTCTGGGCCGCAAGACTGCTGCGAGTTGAACACAGTACACTCCCTGCTGTGCAAGCACTCCTGCTTACACCTCAGATGGACTTCTGTTCAATGAGGCCAATTGGTTCATTAGTTTATGGTCAATATTTCTGCACTACTCCATAGTTCTGGAATTACCCTAACACCTGCCATTGCTCAACAAATGTTTTACAGTAAATGTCAGAATGGCCAGCCCATCTCCTACTTTGGTACCCAGACCACATCACAGAGGCCTTGAGCACTGACAAATGACACCCATGCAGCTAAAGACCTCCCTAAATCACACTATAACATATGTACTCACGACTGCCTAGTGAGGTTAAAATGGTGTGGCACCCATTAAAATGGGTGAAAATTAACAGGGTCAATATCATACGGGAATTATAGAAAACCACGTGGATAACATTTACGATTGGATTTAAACAGAAATATCATTGACAATAAGTCCTTGTTCAATTTGTGTAGCAATAATATCAACTGATGGCTGGCGCTGTGGACATTTTTATATTGTATTTGGCTCTAACAATGAGTCTAAAAGAGTTAAAAAGTACATGGGGGATGAAAAATGCTATAGAAGAGGGAGTGACTTGAAAGGTTTAAGAAAAATATCTGCCATTTAAATTTTTAAACACAATGCTGAGCATTTATAAATAGAAAAAGAAGAATCCATTGTGAGGATCCATAATTTAAAAAGCCATGTTCAAATTGAATATTCTCAATTCATCATCTCGGTTTTTTGTATCGGAAAATGCCATCTGTTAAAAAACGTTCAGTGAATGAGTGCAACTCTGTATAGACAGATGCTACACTAAATAACTCATGGGGAGACAGTATTGTATTGAAACATCACATCCACCCAGAAGAATAATTGTGTACTGTCATTGTGCTAACTTCTTTGGCGTCTCAGAAACGTACTGTAATCAATCTTAAGCAAAGATATTCCTATGTAATGTAATGACTGTATATTTCTGTAACTAATTGCATAATATTATCAATATGTCAAGCCAAAGAAACTGGTTCGTTAGTTCCGTTCATTCAATGGCCTGAGCAGTGTTAAAAGCCTCAGGCAACTACAAACCAAAGGTGGATAAAATTATACAATTTATCCAATATCACTGAGATCACTGTATTATTTCTTTATAGTGATAATGTTACTAAAAACGTTTTGTTAGCATGTTCCTGCCTCTGTGCCACATGGGCAAAATTCAAGTGAGCCCCGGTTCCATGGCTCCCATGGTCTTACGTTCGTGTGGGTTACATATGGAGTGTTGATCAGGGCCAGAGAATTGGAAATCATGCATTTTATTTTACGAACAGATATTAAAAACCAGTTTGTGAATTTTTCAATGTTATTTTGAAATTGACTATGGAGAACCACTTGCAGCAACATTATCAATATACACCTCCCTGTACGAGTCTTACTGAATTAATATGATACTGAATTACTTAGCTACAGAATTAATTAGGTACTGAATTAGTTAGATACTGAACCCATTAAATAACAAATTGATCAGACGATGAATTAATAAGATCATGAATTAATTATACAATGAAGCAATAAGATAATGAAGCCATTAGACACTGAATTATTTGCATGAAATAATTCGATACCAAATTAATTAGATACTGAATTATTAGATAATGAACTAATTATATACTCTATTCATTAGATACTCAATTAATTAGATACTGAATTATTAGATACTGAACTACTTATAGACAGTATTCATTAGATATTGAATTAATAAGATAATGAATTCATCTGATGCTGCATTAATTGAATATTGAATTAATAAGATACTGAATTCATCAGATACTGCATCAATTAGATACTGAATTAATAAGATACTGAATTCATTAGATACTGCATTAAATAGATACTGAATTAATAAGACACTGAATTCATCAGATAACGCATTAATCAGATACAGCATTAATTCAATACTGAATTAATTAGATATTGAATCCATTATATTAGATTAAACATGACAAAATTAGCTAAGATTAGATCAACGGAAGAAATCACCTTGAAACTGAAATCCAATTTGACGAGAAAAGGAAAAGAAACCGACTGTAGGATTCGCTTCTCATTCAGTGTGTGCTCAACTTGCTTCAGCTTCACTACCTGCAACATCCAGTAATGTAATGTAGTAATGTAATGCAACTGTAACGTACAAACCAATTATGTAACATCATAAGTTGTAAGCAAATTAACTTACACTTCTGGGAGGTACCCAGAAGTGCAGGCTAATTGTCAGCACCACTAAATGAGAGTTATAGCCTCTGCTATGAATGTTGATTGCTAATTTGCTATTCCTGGGAACAAATACTCTGCCAGGTACTTAAGATGCTCTATTAAGTGCTTCAACTGATAGAAAGAAGCATGCATACATACATGTACATCCTCTACAATATAAGCTATACCAAAATGGGCACCCTGCGTGGCTGCCGACAGTTAAATTCGACTCCTGTAATAACTCGTCATCATTCGCTCATACTGTTCTTGTAATCATTCGGCGGTTTGTCAGTGTGAAATTAAACGAAAATATTATATTATTATCAATTTAATGTTCACAGTTCCCTCTAAGTATCTTTATATTATTACAAATATTAAAAAGTGTAATTACTTGCATTTTGTCGACCTAATGCTAGGATTCATGATTTCCAGACCTATGTCTCCATTGAAATAATTCTTGACTGATCAATACTGCAAACTCAGGATCACCAGCAATGATGCAATCTAAGTGTCCTGTGAGCTCTTTGGTAAACTATCATTACAGTTATCTCTTTGATAAATTGCTTTTATAACCGAACTGGAATGACCTGATAAGCTGATTCTGCTACTTCTCCTGGTGTTTTGTTTCTGGCATATTTACAATTTGCAGGTCTTACTAAAAATTTAATTAGTGTGGAACTTCTCTCATGAAAAGAGTGATCTGTCTAATAGAGGGATAGAACAATAGAGGTTTCTGTTTAATTGAGTGGTAGAAGAATAGAGGGATCTCTTTAATTGAAGGATAAAAGAATAGAGGTCAATTTTACAGAGATCTGTCATTTATCTCTGTGTGTCATTGATTATTCTTAGTGATCATATAGTTCTTAAAAAATGAAACAAAATTAGGCATGCAGAAATTAATGATTAATTCATCAATTAATTGTAAATTGACATTAACGATAAAATTTATTATTCGACGATTAATCAAAAACCGCAAACATTATTTTCAAGTGAGGCATAGTGACCAATTTTCCTTAGTTACCATTACATCGTAAAATTGAACCATAATTGTAACTAATTACATTGCAAGAAATAGTATTAGTTACAGACTTACAGTAATGTGCTTTACAAGCAACAAGTAACTGACAACACTGCATGATTTTATAAGACATGCCTGTATTTCTCAACATTTTAGTGTTTACTTTCACGTGGACTAGTAATGATGGAATTCATGAGAAACCCACAGCTGGAAATAAGTTAATGAACGGGAAAAACAGCAATTACCCTACTGGTTTATCCAATAGGAGAGGTCACTTGAAAGAGAGCCACATGTGTAAGAGAGCCCTGCTGTGATCAAGGAAATCAATGCATGGCTGGTAATTGGATTCCAGGACAATGACATCCAAGATGGCGGCTTTTAATTTCACAGAATTGATTTTGAGTGTATGTATCTTACTCATAGGTCACCGAGGTCAAAGTGCATTCGCCACTTGACCCCTGTGACCTGCCACCACTAAGATATTATTCACAATGCTCAGACTCTAACAGATCCAATGGCTTTAAGGATGGAGACCTATAATGCCACACTGTGAATGCATATTACTATTCCCATTGGAATAAACATTGAGTAGAATTTTGCAAGACAATGACACACTCATGCTCATCACCAAAATATTCATTGTCATCATCATCATTATCACCACCATCACCACCAACATCATCATCATTATGTACCTATATGTACGTGTGTATACATGTAAATTTATGCACCTACGTAAACACTATCACTATCACCACCACCACACTACTATCACCATCATCATCATCATCATCATCATCATCATCATCATCACCTCTGGCACCAGCCTCTCTTTGGCAGTGACAACAACGGAATGACCTCCATATTAATTTTCCGTCATGCACATTCCAACACTGACTCCATGTCTTACATCTATCTTGAATTCTTGATGCTTTTCATCCATATTCTAATTCTGGTTTTCTCTTTCCTTAGAAGACCTGACGAGCAGTGCCTCCTCCCTGTTAGGCTTCCAGTCCCCAGGAAAGCGTCCCTCACAGTCTAACCAACAGAATAATCATTATTGCCACAACAACTGGCAAAGCTACAATGCATGGAATAATCAGCACGGTCGATGTCACGTGCTTGTGATACAAAAACATCTACATTTACCCAGTTGCATCTTCAGCAGGCTTCCTTCGTCAATCATCGTCCCTTAAGATCATTCTCTGAGCTACATAATTTCTAGACAAATTGCTGAAACTAGGTTTATAATATCTTATAGCCTACATGTAGCCTCTGACCATAGCCAGTTATCTATTATACGAGATAAAGTCATTCAACCAAGACTCTGAAGGTTTGGATATGTGGAGAGGAAGCCAGACAATGCGCTACATCAGTGGTTCTCAACCTTTTTGGTGCCAAGGCACATTTAAGACCTTTGGAAAATCAGACGGCACACCATTGAAATAAAACTCATTTTTCATGTGTGATTTTGAGCAATTTTATGGCTGCCATTTTTAAATCCTGCTTTTAAGCATTTTCCATCTGAAAAAGAAGGCATACATGTAATTTAAAGTTTTACATAATTTCTAAAACAAATTAGAGTGTAGGAGACAAATATTTTTGTTTTAACAGTCTAACTTGAACAGATTGAAATGCAACATTTACAAGTCTAAGCCTACAATTATACATGTATTTAGAATGTTAAATATAAACTGCTTGTAAACTGTGAGAGTCATCAGTGTAAAGAAGACTTTTGTAATTTGCATGACCTGTTAAAATGTCAATCAATGACAACGTGACATCTGGGCTTGATGTCTCTTGCAAATTTCTTCAATACTCGGACGAATTTTCGATAAACAAACTCTCATTTCTTCTTCAGCACACTTCAATTTTTCTCTTTTTGTATTTAATATTTGTAAGATTTGAAAATTCGAGCTCACACAAATAGGATGTGCAGAACTGAAATCGAATACGCAAAACCCTCTTTCGAATATTTGGAAGTTCCTTTTCTATGCATCTAAGAACATTTCTCCATGTTTAAGTTTTAAAGTTCGATCAGAGCTCAATGCAGCGATTTCCTCTTCTTCTTTTAGCGTTAATATGGCTGTGTTGCCTGCAATTTGAAGAAATAGGTCTCTCATCAAATCATAGTGTTCAGGCAGAATCAGGCAGGTGACAGAAAAGGAAAGCAATGCTAAATCTTTTTTTGATTTTGAATTTAATTTTTTTTAGAGTCGCGACACACTTGGCGGTACCTTATAGCACGCTAGTGTGCCGTGGCACACGGGTCGAGAACCACTGCACTACACGAAGGAAGGAAGAAGAAACAAATGAAGACCAAGACTATGCTAAATAGACACTCTTAATGAGGACATAACATCACTTGGACTGACACTAAAAGGAGCAACAGACTTTGCAAATGACTGAGGTCAATGGAGGTGATTTATTCGTGCCCATCGCCGCCAAATGGCTGCCATCAGGAGCTCACGATGATGATGATGGTGGTGGTGAAGATGATGATGATGATACAATGCCTAGATATAAGTGGTTGGCTTTGGGCTGCCATTAATCACCTCATCTGTAGATCCTTTTATACTGGTTCCCTACGCACCCGTCATCTGGCCTTCAACATCATACAGAAACAGATCTCGTCCTCAGGCCAAGATTCTCACTTCCTTCATCAGCGTAATTATCTCTAGCAGATACTATCATCGACATCACTATCGGTCTTGAGGACAAAAACAATGGGTGTGTAACACGGTGTATATGTGGCAAGTTCAACCCATCACTTATGCTTAGTCAAGTAGGTCTTCTTATAATGTCTGCTTTGTTCATACTTTGATCCAATGCATTCTAAACCTTGCTTTGCTTCCCAGGTTTCCTTTTTGCATGCAGTGCATTGTGGAGGGAAGGAGTTCGATCAAGTGGGATTCTTTGTGCACAGTCAAACCAACAAATTTGTCCAGCAGGGTTGGTTGTTTGATAGGGGGGACCTTAGAAACAGTCTGGCTGAAAATCAGATATCCTGATAAATGGAATTTAATCCTATCCTGGGTGAATAAAAATTAAAAACACCTGAAGCTACTCTGCCAAGCACACACTCCATGTCTAGCAATGTAACAGTTCTCTGAAGCCAGACACTTTTGTTTGATGACCACAGTATGGAAATTGACTACTGCCGTAGTCTTATCATTAGTTGTGCTCATCAACTAATGACTATGGACAACCCTTCTTACTTGACACAGCACTCGTTAGTCGTTAGTAACTTTAAAGCAGTGCTTCAGAAATTCAGAGATCAAAATTATGATCAGGCCAAACGGACATTTATCATCAATTTATTTTCAAGTGCATTAAACATTATATTCATTGTTCCAAAGAAAAAAATCGACTATTGTTGCACCACAGATTGGATAAAAAACAACAGGGTCATTGATGCAGCGTGAAACACAAAAGTACACATGGCTCAATTGTTCCACTGTTTATTCTGCATTATCATTTATTAGATGGGTAACCCCTCTCGAGCACTCTTGTGAGTTACTTAAACAGCACTCGACAAGTCCTCTCATGTGCATATGTACTTACGATCATACATACATACATACATACATACATACATACATACAAACATACATAAAAACATACATACATACAAACATACATACATACAAACATACATACATAAAAACATACATACATACAAACATACATACATACAAACATACATACATAAAAACATACATACATAAAAACATACATACATACAAACATACATACATAAAAACATACATACATACAAACATACATACATACAAACATACATACATAAAAACATACATACATACAAACATACATACATAAAAACATACATACATAACGTGCATACAAAGCACATACAAAACACATATGTATATACCTATATGTATGTGTTTTGTTTGTATGTACATAGGTATATACATACAATACATACTCTCACACACACACATACACAATGTCATACATACACTGTGTTACACACATACATACATAAATAGGTACATACAGGTACATAAATACATACATAGGTACATATATACATACACAGGACTTTCATTTACTACCCTGTCTATGCTTGTACCAAAATAACCTGTTTGATGACATAGACAGGTGCACAGACAACATGCCCAGGGTTGTTACACTGAGTCTTGCCCTATGATTCGTGACAAATAGGCCTCTTACAGTCTTACCCAAGTGTCACACACAGTCATCACCCTGGACAACCAATTCCAAAGTCAATTATAATTTTAGGGATATAAACACCACACCCCTATACACAGAAATGGCCATCACAGCGAGTGATTTGTCCTCTGCTATAAATAGATTTATACCTAGACTTAGATTGAAACAGGACATAGAACGAAGCCACAGTTTAACAACAGTTGCAAATATAGAAATTAAATACTGAGCTTTGTTGCTATTTTTACGCATGACCTCATCAGTACAAAGCATTTATCATATAGCAACTGAACTAGTAAACATCGATCATGACATACTTCGACCTAATTAAATGTAAATGAAATGAGTGAACTTAACAAGTAAGTAAACAGTGCTATATAATTATATGGGCTTTTGAAGGATGCTGGATTCTCGTTATGAAATGTTTATTTGCATTTCATGTCATTATCCACTAAACATAAGCTTTGGTTTCTCAATTTTTGACTGCTGATTTTCATACGAGACCATTTTGTGTCCATAAATATTTTATCATCAGATAAAATTTTTATACCGTGACTAGACTTAAATTCATCAGATTATACAATGCAACAGCACTGCTTTCTATGTATGGGACATGGTAGCCATATTGATATTAGAGTGAGTGGTGAAAAGGGGTTCAATGTATACCGTGAGACAGTTACTGTGTCTAGGCATTGAGCCCTTCAGTCACAATTCCTGAGAAACATCATTTAATGCTTGGTCATGAGATAGTGGCGCTTATAAATTTTTATTAATAATAATAATAGTAATAATAATAATATTATTATTAAGACCCAGATGGCCTGATGACAGATCCGTTGGCAATGCCAATGATAAATAATGCCATATGTGACATAGTAATAATAATAATATTAACAATTTAGTAATAATAATAATAGTAATAATAATATTAATAATTTAGTAATAATAATAATAATAGTAATAATAAGAATAGTAATAATAATAATAATTATAATAGAGACATTGGGAATTTTCTGTCGGACCTGGGCAAAAGGCTTAGTTCCGTCACGAGGGAGTTACGGGAAACGTCACACCATTACCAGCGCCCATCAATTACCATACGACGTTATAGCGCTATAGCATTCAAAGGAACTTTCGTCATTCAGGAGACCGATTAATAAGGCCATTCCAGAAAACTAATTAACAAGGTTAACGTTATATTCCCTGAGGGATGATATACACTACAGGGGCATACAAAAAATATAATAACATTAATAACAATAAAAATAATATTTTGGTGATGAAACCTTCAATGGTCCAACTCTCTTTCATCCAGTGGTCTCATACTCTCTACTCCCTGTGAGGATGCTGCATATTGCTGGAGAGACCCAGCTGCTGAAACAGAGGGGTCATCTTCAGTAACACCGGGGGTTAGGGGTTGGGTTGGGGTAAATCAAGTGGGTGATGACACAAGAGACAACTGAACAAGGGAATAGGACTTTATCAACGATCCTATCAACCCTACAATCATTATCCGGGATTATTTAAATCAGAGCATCCTAGAACGCCCCACACTGAGTAAACTCACAGCTGTCAGCCACCCATCTTTAACACCCTTTTACAGATGCAATCGAGGTCTAAATCATGATCCGTCATCCGAAATTGGCAATCTCTTTCCTAAGCCTCCAATCTTAAAACCGGAAAGGAAAATTGTTTGGTCATGGAAATGTCAAATTATGCTACAACACTCGGACTTAAAAGAGTAACAAAACAAATGGCTCCACTAATTAACATTGCCACGCCATGTATGACTAAGGTAAAGTACATACTTAATGTAGTTCAGCTTTTCTTTCCCAACGGCTACAATTACAATTTTCATTTTCCACTACATTGTAATTTCCACTTTCTACCAACCAGGCTAAATGCCCAGATACTCAATCAACAATAAATGTCACCTCTTTGCTATCATTCCACCGGTCTTTTCCTCATAACTGAAAATGCTCCTTTACCACTAATCCAAGACTGATTTAACCTCATTCAACCCTTGCCCCTCAATTCTAAACATCATCCTACATAGCTGTCTGACTTTCTCATAATCATAGACCTAGACTCCAAATTTCTAAAGTTCCACTTTAAATCTAAGCAGAGGGCACAAGCTTATTCATGAGGGCTGAGCGCTGACTGCACGAAACTTTGGATCTTGGCCTGGAACCGACTCTGACCTGGAACCGACTCTGACCTTACCTGCCTCTCGACCTCGTTTTGACCGAGCGTCAATGAATAAGCTGGTGCGTGTAACATTGCCTTTTTGGGTCAAGTCTAAGTTTCAGTTGGCTGATTTTTCAATGTTCACTTCTGGGAGTTTTCTACAATTCTACTGTTTACTTGTAATGTAATTTTAGGTTTTGGGCACAGTCAGAAAGAGAGATTGCTTTGTTTACTGTGGACTCTAGCACATACTTACAGAACGATTCTTAACTCACCTGTGGGGGTAATGTATTGTATTGTATTTAAGACTTCTAAAATGCCTCTTACCCAATGCCCAATGAGAGGCACAAAAGCTCCACAAGGAAACAAATGTTTTTAGAGTACTGGAAGAAACAGAAGCTCCCCTAATTAAGATCATTGACGGAATATCCTTCTAAACCTCTAAAGTAAAGGCTATGCAGATGTACAATATCATATCAGTTCAAAGAAGGGAGATATTTATTTTTAATTATAGGTCTATAGATGATGTTCTACAATGGCAATAAAGCTGACATCCATTCATGGTATGATTCATATCACAATGGACTCATTCAAGCAAAGCAAAACCTGGGTCTAGTTCTGCATCTCTATTTCTGTTTAATTTAATTAACTGGTCGGTATACCGACATGTTCCCCAGGATATTGCTCAGGTCACGAACAGATTCATGTATTGACATATCCTCAATATTTTGGAAAAACAATGACCGCTTTATGCATTCACAAACAATGGCTCTTTTTGTGTCATGTGACCACTCAAAAACACAGGTATCTTGATCTCCTACGGACGGTAATTAATTTTTTTTGTATATGCAAGCAGTAGTTTGTTTTTTAGAGTCAACCAAAAACTATGGATGTACTGAGTGTCAATTTCCTGACGAGTATCGAGTTCTACGAGTTGAGTTGTACCCAGTCCAAGTTTTAAATATTTAAAGAAAGTCTGTTTGTCTGTCAGTTGAAAGACTGTCAGTTTGCACAACTTTTAAAATTTTTTTCGTTTGCCTCAGTTTTCATAGGAAGTAGTAACTAGTAAGCACTACAAATAACACTATTTGTGTTTTAGCTAAGTCGATTGTCGTTTTGTAAATTAAAAAAAATCCATCAGACGCGACAGCAAATACAAGCAATGATTGTAGACAATATTACTACACAAATGTAGATGTAACCATCTACATATTTCTACATAAATATGGACAAAGTACTGCATTGATGCAGACATCTTTTCTTAGAAATGGCATACCCCAACTAGACCATGGCATCCAATGCTGAAGACTAAATCCTAGTATACCGATCAACATTAAGACGCCCTGCGCATTTTTAAAACTGTCTTGATGTAGAATTATAAGGTCCTTTTAATTTTATCAAAGATCAACATCTGTGTCTCAACTGGCTCTATTTTAATTAAAGTAAATCAATAAAAAGATTAATTAATTAATTTAATAAAATCATTTTACTTCAAATAGTTTAAAGATTAGTAGATGTTACAGCGTTTGTGTTCATACACAAATCACAGGTCAGCCTGTAGCCATTACAAGACTTTTACCTCCATCAACCTAGCGAAATAAAAAAGTGACCTGAACACATATTTGGTATAGTTTCACAATTGAAGGATTGCAAAGATATCCCAGAATCGATCAAAGTTTATTAGACATTTCAACAGGTCGATTTAATCAACCTATTTAACAGTTTTAAAAGCTTTTGAGTCAGCTTAACTTTTAATATTCTATTGCTTCTAGTTCTATTTTAATTACAATCCAGGCACAATTTTCAATTTAACTTTCACTCAGAGAAGAGCAGTAAATCATCTCCTCTGACAGTACTGATCATAAACTGCACAGGTGTCGGCAGGGCATGATTAAAAATAGTCCCCATAGACTGTCTGAGTTGTAGCCGAAAGAGAAGAGACAGACGGATAGAGCGAGAGGATGAGAAGACACACACATAGCCAGTGAGAGACCAGTGACCTAAATACAGCCGAAACATATTGCCAATTATAGCCCACTTGTCTAAATTTAGCCCTGCCCTTGAAAATCGAGTAGGAGTCATAGGCACCCTCTATGGACCTACAGAACACAAGCCATCATAAATGTAACATGTGAACATTGTATGTTGAGAGTCTCTCTAAACTAGGTGATGATGATGATGATAATAGCTGTACACTATTAAACCCAGAGAGTCACATGATCCCTATAACAAAGCATCTACATTTACATGTATTTATATAGCAGACGAAGACTACGATGGATAGAAAACATATTAACGAGGACATAACATCACTTGACTAACACTAAGAGGAGCATGGGACTTAAAAGATGTCCCAGGACAACGGAGATCATTTATTCCTACCCATCGCCAACAAATGACTGGCGTCAGGAGCTGATGATGATGGTGGTGATGATAATGATGACGATGATGATGACAACGACGACGATGATGATGACAACGACGGTGATGACAACGACGACAATGATGATGATAATGATGATGATGACAACGACGATGATGAGGATGACAACGACGATGATGATGATGACAACGACGATGATGATGATGATGATGTATTTATATATATATATTTATTTATATATAAATGTAATTTTCAGTGACTTTATCCAGAATAATGTATCAGAAAACAGGTGATTAGAATTACACAGAATGGTCTTTAAATGCTGTAAAACAGTCACAGAAACAGAAGTTCATCTTCATAATTTTTAGTGATGCTCCTCCAACGGGAGAGAAATGCCCTCATCAGTGAAGACCGATCAATGCCAAGCACACCAAATGCCAAACTTAGCAATGATGCCAACCTGCTGGCCACACAGACTCCATACCTCTGATTAACTGGTCATTTGATCATACCTTCTGCTTATCCAGTATTTTCATGGCATAGTAATTTTTCGAGGCCTTTTGCTGGACAATCATCACCCGGCCGAACGATCCTGTTCCTAGAGTTCGGATCCGATCAAAATCTTCGAGTGACACATTGCTCTGAAACAGATTCACATAGTTTATAAATTGGTCGATTTAATATTAATAATTATGTTAGTGTTTGATTGGTCTCGTTAACATAGCATCATACATTAGCATAATTATTTTTGCTAACTCTAACCAGACAATGGGGGATAATATTGAAACTCCATGTATGCACATTTTACTTCAAAATATTTATAGTATAGAGACCGAACAGTATTTGTTAAATAAGAGGGAGATTGAGGGGAAGGAGATAATCATGTGAATCATATGTTAAACTAAAAGACAGCACATTGTAGCATCCATCTTAAACAACCTACCATGAAACACCCCTTCTATTTGGTGCAAAACATTTTCAACCCATCTGGAAGCATATGTTTTTCAATCTGTGAGGTTGTCATACTTTAGGATCCTCATGGGCTTCGTAAAATACCTTCAACACATAGCCAGATGAGTAGTTGTTCTTAAAGGGACGTTATATACATTCTCCAAATAAATAAATAAATAAAATAAATACAGGCATATTATACTTCTGAATGAAACTTATCAACCAATACTAAATATCTGCGGTTGTTATTGCAACTCTCAAGGACATTTCCTTTTTAGTCCTGTAGGCCCAGTTGGCGTGTCAGCCAAGAACAACCTGGGGTTGAAGGTAATGGGTTGAAGGTAATGGGGTTGAGGGTATTGATGTTGAAGGTAATGGGGTTGAAAACTTGAAGGTAATGGAGTTGAAGGTGAATGAAGTTGGCGGTGCAAACCCTGATCAATCCCTCTCTCAGGAGGGGCAGAAATATCCTCCCTCTTTTTTTTTTCTCGACAGTTTAATTATGTAGTTGCTGTATTGTACCAACTGTTCTCACTCTCAGGTCAATGCAGTTGTCTTATTGAATAAAACCTTTGTGTGTTGCTTACTTATCAACTCACTCGTCGACTTACTTATTCACATGCTTGCTTAACTAAAGACATCATTTCAAACATCAATTTCATTGATTTTAAAAATCAATTTAATTGATTTCAAACATCAATTTAACGGTGTACCAACGCTTGAACCTCTCTCTCCAACTACTCAGAGGACATGACCCAGATGAATACACTTCATCTATAGTTTACAATTTTGCCACACTGCTGATACAGAAGCGTTTAAGGAGTGGTAGGGAGAGGGACAAAGTCCTGTTCCATTCTTGTTCTCTGAACCATGGACCCCTGCATACCACGACACAGGGATCCTTTTATAAAATCCTTGAACAGAGACTAAAACCAGAGGACAAGTCTGGCCTTGACTCTGATGAACTGTTTTCTTATCAAGTCAGAGTTTTAATGTCATTACGAAACATATGTTCAACCAGCATAAACATCTAGTAGGCCACCAACAAGCAAGAGTTTGGTAGATTTGGATCTGTTATTATAGCTGTGGCCAGTGGCAGCTCTGGACTTTTCCAACAGAGGGGCACGAAGGGTCGGGAAACCAGACAGTTGGACCAATTGCCAAAACTGAAAGTTGACTAAACTTTCCAGGGGCAAAAACTCAGTTGGTGGGGTACAGGCCTTTTCTAGGCTCCCAGAAGAGTCGCCACCGTCCCAGTGGATTGACAGTGGAAAAACGTTTTACCAAATCTCTGTAGCCCTACTGGCAATAAATACTCTGCAGAACCAAGTGACAGTTGTACAGTCCCTCCACTGCAACCTTCAACCCCATTACCCTCAACCCCGTTGCCTTCAATCCCATTGCCTTCAATCCCATTACCTTCCACTCCATTACCAAATTTACCATCAACCCCATTACCTTCAACTCCATTACCTTCAATCCCATTACCTTCAATCCCATTTTCTTCAACCCCATTACCTCCAACTTCATTACCATCAATACCAACCATCAAGCCCATTACCTTCAACCCATTGCCTTCAATCCCATTGCCTTCAATCCCATTACCTTCCACTCCATTACCAAATTTACCATCAACCCCATTACCTTCAACTCCATTACCTTCAACCCATTGGCTTCAACCCCATTTCCTTCAACCCCATTACCTCCAACTTCATTACCATCAATACCATAACCATCAAGCCCATTACCATCAACCCCATTCACATTAAGCCCATTATCTTCAGCCCTATTACACGTACCTTCAAGTTTCAACCCTTTTACCTTCATCCCCATTATCTAACCTCATCGTTCTCTGCAGTCTTAGTCTAGACAACAAAATTAAATGCTTTCTATCTGTCACAGAAAGAAAGAAGCTCACTCACTACCTACTTACAATTCCCAGGTTTTGAATCTTCTTCCAGCCAACTTTTTACCACAAAGTTACAAAACTGATCGAGTGGTCAACATTGACCTTTCGATCACCACCCACCAAGAATCGATCACAACCCCCCCCCCCCACAACACCCTCTGCCTCAGGCTGCTTCCTTGTCTATTCAAATTGCCCCACTGGGTCTGAGCCTGCTTATAGCAGAGCTATAAAACGTTTTCTGTATCGATTTTCATTGGCAACTTGACAGCAACACTGACTTGTGATGAAGCCCCAGTGAGTAGTACTGCACTGTGAAATATGGGAGATAAAGTGCATGCTGGGTACATGTGTTTTGTGTTCCGCCAGAACTCAGAATGGTTTCGTCCTCTTTGCTCTACCTGGAATTGTTATCCCAAACAGACTCTTGTGTATATATATATATATATATATATATATATATATATATATATATATATATATATATATATATATATATATATATTTAAACTGTCCTGATTTCTAGCCTGAGCAAATTTTCCAAATACAGTTGTCCCACATGTAGGTGGCATACTAAGTAACCCAGTGACTTCACGGGGCTGCACTAACACCCCCTCCCCGACGCAGCTTATTGCATTAACCAAATTTGCAGGATGCGGCTGAGAAATTGCAGGCTATTACTTTGTTAATGGAGAATCTATTGGCCAGAGTCAACCGTTTCTCACACTGAGTTCACTTGGTTTTTTAGGTTAAGATAAGTCATAGTGGAACACACAGCCAACAGACCACCGTCGTCTCATCTCACTGGGTTCATAATGTCCATTGACTCATGAGCCTATCAAAATATTCATTTTTACATTTTATATTAAAATTGTGAACTGCAAAGTGCTCTTGCTAACAGCAAACTTCCCATGATTCTCTGCTTCACATGACAGAAAGTTTGAATTGATTTGTTTATTACAAACATTTCTATAGTGCCCTTCAAGATTTCTACTCAGAGGCGCTAATATACATGATGTCAAATGTTGAAGTCAATATGATCAAGCCTAGCATGAACACAGCAGCTCGAACAATAGATTACAAGAAGAGTCACTACTGACAAGGTCCAGCACACGAGAAGAGCCCAGTCAACAGTTTCTCATTCAAAGCTGATGGTTGGTATGCTATTCAAAGTTCCCTGTCCTCATGGAATCGAAGTAGAGGCCCAACAAGGGGTGGCAACACACGTGTCTCAATACTGTTACGCTAGCTAGCTCTATCTATATTATTTCTTAGTCCTCCCATCTGATATGCCAAACATACCATCAACCCATCTACCTCAAGCCTCCATGGGTGGCAGTTTACCAACCACAAATACCAATGACCTTGAGAACCTGCTGCATAAGGTATACTAGCTTTCTGCTTTAAAATCGGGCACATATGATTCTATGTAAATGTTGTATAATACTAATGTATCAGTTGTCTGGAACAAGGTTCATTTGTAATTTCAATTTGAAATTTATAGTGTATATAGTACCAATTTCTGAGAACAGTTTTTATATTGCTGCGTTTGATCTATTTCGATATTTTTCGTCGGCCTATCTTCTGAATAGTATGAAGAAACCGGTTTTAGACACGTCTTAAGTTTTCTAGACGATTTTAAACAAACAAATTCGATAAGAAGTACTAACGATATTAAAAAGTTGCGCATATCCTTACTCACCCTGAGAAACTCGAAGTTGTTCTGATCGTTTCAGTTATGGTGGTTTTACATCAATGACCAACGGTGTGTGCCGGCATAGCTATTGTTTGTCAATAACTTCAAATTGCGTAAAAGGAAACTTCACAATTTCAGGTTCTCTCTCAGAAATTTTTACACTTTAAGATAATTGAATTGATTTCATTTCAGTATCATGTGACTTGCACGTTAACCAGACTTACCGTCTCTTGTAGATTCCGGTTTCTGTTTCTAGCACAAGATTTTAAGACAGTTAACACAAAACTTATCGAGACCACTTGTTCGAGACAGAACAAGACTTTCATTTCAAGACAGTTTCTAAAAATTCGAGACACTACCTCGAGACCGAGAAAGCAGGCTTCCGAGACACTAAAAAACTGTCTCGAGACCGAGACACTGTCTTGAGACCATACAACTCCGGGGACTGAACTCTCAGCATTAGGCCTACAAGGTGAATGCTCTAACCAATCGGCCATTGCATCCCACAAACACCTGCATAAACTGTGTTTCAAGTTCAATAATGACTAAGCAGCCAAGAGACCAAATGACAGACAATGGGACGGACAATCAACAAATCTCATTTATCTCAATCTCACTTATGTGACATACTGTAGACTCCTTACCTATCACTTAGATAATTAAATATGCAAGGCAGTTGCCACAGTAAAGCTATTGAATTGTTATAATTAGTATAGCAATTACAATTACAGTTGTACATAAATATTTCAGAGGAGGTGCAAACCTGTACTCTTTGCTTTTACCAGGTGCGTGCTCTAACTAGTTTACATTAAAAACCACTTAGAGAACACCTCTCCTGCTTGAACTGATGTCACCTTTTGTCATTTGTCACTAAGAAACAAGTCATTATCTTGCTTTAGATTATTGTATATAAGGTTCATTTACCTGAGCTGGTTCATCCCATTTTCGTGTGAAATCTTCTTTTGCTTGTGCCAGAAAAGCTTTTACTGAAACAGAAAAAAATGAAGATGTCACAAGCTGAGCAACACAAAAGATATAGGGCATAACCAAGTAGACGATTTCCACTGAGTACCGAATCCGAGTATTTGGATGAACTATTTGCCGGATCCGGGTACGAACTGAATAGTAGCGGCAAATCTGGCCAGCAACTGGCAACGAGTTCTTAGGCAAGTACCATTCGTAGGCAAAGCCTAGTTAACCTGCCGTGTGCACAGTTACAGAGAACTATCTATAATCAATGCAGAGTCTATAGCAATGTCCTTCACATAGCGTATTGTCGCACTCTAGGCTATAGCAATATATTTATTATTTAATAACTTCATTTGTGAAAAAATGTAAAACCTATTTATAAAATTTGAAATATGAAGTTACCAATGACGTCTTTACTCTCTAGTGTTTACCGCAAAGTGGATGAAGCCAATTCAAGTGGGAAAATTACTGATTAGGTTGCCACATGAGGAATGCAACCAAAAGAAATTAAAATATATCAATTAACATGATCGTAATTTTAAAGAAAATTCAATGAAATATTAAGTTCTTATTTAATTAATTAGTAGCTTATAAGTTAGTCCGTTAGTCCTAAATTTATTTCATGAAAAAATATTATTTTATCAAAAAAATTATTTTTATCAAAAAATATATTTTTAGCTATTTGCGGGTGTAATATTTGCCGAGGCGAATACTTCCAAATAGTCAAATATTCGGCCGAGGCGAATGTCCGAGGCGATTTCCGGTTATGCCCTAAGAAGATTACAAGAAAAACAGTTGACAAGTTCAAACTGAGTTCTAAAAGGTTTCTCTCTTGAATATATTTTGTCATATGAATAAAAAAAACAGATATATAGATCAAGAGAAAAACAGAGATTTCACATGATGCAAGAGGACTTGAAGTTCAGACAAATAATGGAAAAAACAGACAGATACTGCAACACTATCTCTGTTTCATCTAGGCAGCAGATGAAGCCAAGAAACTCTAAAAATATCATTTCTCATGATCAGCTAATCACAAATGATCTGAAATCGCGGCTGGAAATATAAGAGGAAAGGAGAACAGCAGTTTGTTGAGAAGCAGTTCCTTTCTTAGCCTGACCCAATGAGAGTGGGTGCATGGCCAGCCCTTTACCACACCATCAATAAAAACCATAGCATGGTTGATTCATCTACCCACTGCCAGTGCTTAGTCAGGGTACTCATTATAGAGGTTGCATGGAGGCACCAATTTCTGGCCAGGCATGAATTTGAATGAACACACCTCGTGGCTGGCAGTCCAACACTCTAACCAATTGTTGACTATACAACATTTTGAGTATTTAAGAAATGTACAGGCCCTAGTCAATTTCAAGAGAGTCGAACATTCAAACCTTATAGTCCCATGAACAACACTATAACCGATAGACTATACAACAACTCTTTGAGTACGTGAGACAGAAGGTATTTTCATGGAAGCTGTAGGCTAGGAACCATGACCACAAGCAATGAAAGGACTTCTTTTGTATAGAATTCAGGTCACATAGGGCCTTCTGTCGTAACAGGGTTCGTGCCTAATTGTTCCTTGTGGACCTCTCCTTCCAAGCAGGTGGAACAACAAAACCATAAATGGAGGCAGAACAAGAATACAAATCGAAATCCAATAATTCAGGAGACAATCTTCCTTCACATACAATGTCCGCTGACTGCAGCACACGGACTACCTCACAAACACAAGCAGACAGACAGATGGAGGCAGACAGAGACAGAGGTAGACAATCAGGCACACAGAGGCAGACTAAGACAGAGGCAGAGGCAGAGGCAGTGGCAGATTTAGACAGAGGCATACCAAGACAGAGAAAGACATCACAGAGACAGAGAAAGACATCACAGAGACAGAGAAAGACATCACACAGACAGAGAAAGACATCACACAGACAGAGACAGATATAAGAGGGACAGAGAAAGAAATCACAGGGACAGACATCACATGCAGTAAACAATCACTTCAACCAAATCATAATATTCATGACCAGTAAAACAGTTATTGGTAATAATTCGTGAATAATTAATTTAATTATTCATGTCTATGGATATTCCAAGCTCATAACTCATTGCTGATGACCATAACAAAAACAACAACAACGACAAACACAACTCTAATGATAATAGCAAAGCAGTAACGATAATAGTGATATTAATAATGATCAAGGTAAGTAATAATAATAATAATTAATATTTGAGTCTCTGAGGGATCCTGTGTACCTCAGGGTGCCTCAGTGCATAGAAATTAAATTAATTAATAATAATAATAATATTAATAATAACCATCTGTCTCAACGTGAGGGATTCGTATTTACCTCGGGTAAATAAATAATAATAAAAACAACAAAAATAATAATAATAATAATGCTCAACAACAACAACAACAACAACAAATGACAAGCCATTAATAGGACTTAAAAAGTTCGGTTAATAATAACAATGCCAATGGTGAATAACACTATATGTGACATAATAATAATAAAAATAATAATAATGATAATAATAATAATAATGATAATAATAAGAAGAACAGTAACTGACAGAGAATATAAAAATGACCCATAGACTCAATTTGCACATTTATGTAGGATGAGCAGCAAGTTCAAACGCATCCAACCGACTAATATTATGCATCCATTCTCCTAATGAGTCTCTCTTCCTCAATACAAAATAACATTACTCTCCCTCTGCCAGTCCAGAGCGTTTCCATGAACGCTTCAGGGGGGTAACCCTATTCTCTTGCCCAGCAAAGAAGGAAATGGTGTCCAAAAGAGTCGACCATGTAAAAACATCCCCCAAATTGACTCCAAATATTCTCTTATTCGTCTATTTTGTTCCCACCCCATAGACACAGTCATATAGTTGTTTTACTGTAAATTTAAAAGTTGTTTGAGGTACATTGAGCATCATAATTCCAGGCAGAATTTCAGATATTGATAAAATGTCACTTGAATTGAGACCAAGTATGAGTTACTGGTACCACAAATCTTATTTATTAATATTTATCATCTTAAAAACCTATTTTCATTACTTATTTTCTTATAAATAGTCCACAGGTCTCTAGTTCTCTTGAAGTCTCTTCATTCAATGTTTTTCCAATTGTATTGGTCTCTTATATAGCAGTATAAATAAGAAAACCAGCTTCCCAGCCTTTTCAACTCTAAGATGATTTGAAGGAACAAGTCCAAACCATGAGAAAACTTTTTCACCCCAGCCGATTATAATTATGATACTAAAGTGGAGTCAGTGGACACTAGGTTTAGTAACTACACCAAGTGTCCACTGACTCCACTCAATGTAGCATGGATCTAACTTTCACTTAGCAGTGTTATTTTGATGTATCACTGCAGCTGTCCTGGAATTTGTTTCAAGTATTATTTGACACAATTATTGTCCATAAATGTTTTCATTCAGTCATTCTTGAATCTTCATTCAAACTTGAAACATTTGGAAACATAGAGGACACACTTTTCTTGAACTTTCAGTGTCTGTCACCTATTGAATTTTAAATAACACAGTGCAGAATTTAAGTACAATGATAATTGTTTTCAAGTTAATGCTGGATAGTTTGAAGGCTGTTGCTGTTTCATCAATTTAATTGACTAATTATGAAAAAAATTGTTTGATTTAAATTATGATTTTTATCCCCGATTTAAATCATGATTTAAATCGTTTCATTCCAATCAAATCCACCCTAGTCACAGCTCTATAGTTTCTTCACATGCTTGTATGAACTGATGTTTATTTCGCCAATAAATATTATTTTATACACCAGAAACACAACAGTCTAATCTTAGCCAATAAAAACCTTATCAAAATAATCTAAGTATAATAACTTGAACACAATGATGAAATACAAATCTATGCTAAAATTCAATAGCAATTTCCTTTTATTATGCTTTGTTTGACTACTAAATAGTAAAAATAAATTGCTGAAATCTGGCCAATCTGGACTAATTTTCAGTTTCTCCAGATGCCTATAAACTTTGATGGTTCATTTTCATACCTGGCAAAGAAGAGCACCTTTATTAATGAATAGAATCCAATACCTCATTGGCTCCCTTAGCCAGCCAATTAGCAAAACAGCCACTACAGTCAGACAATTGAGCCATTAAACCAGCCAATAAGACAGAAAAATTATATTTTGAACAAGCCAACAAACAAGCCTCAAAGCCAACTATTTAGCCACTGTCAGATAGCCTGGGAAGGCTTTCAATTTCCAGTTAATGTAGCCAAAAGATCAATGAAAAAGCTCTGGTCAGTAAGCCACAGAAGGTTTTCAGTTTCTATTTAATGCAAAAGCAGTCGAGGCAGCACTGTGCCCCAGCTTCAAACCAGAGAACATAGTGTTTTATTTCAAGAAATTGGCAGAAATATAAATCACAATGAACAGCTTTCCTCAGCTATAACCAGCCAGCCAGCAACCATCTTCTATCTGGTCACCATCCCCCCATTCAACCTGATCAATTCCTTCAGGAGTGGTCAAGCCATGTTTAGTCCCACCAGTTTAACATTCTAGATAATAATTTGCTGAAGTGGGCTTCACTCGTGGCATGACCTCCCAGGTCATTCTACTATGCACTTATTTCTGCCTTCTGTCATAGTTTTAAATGCTGTCATTAACTTGAATCTAGTGAAACTGACAACCTGATGTCACACTAAAGAAATGCATCACAGATTTGAGGCAGAATTCAGATCCAATGTGATGACTATAGTGTATAGGTTCTATACAGATGCAATTTATGATAGTATTACAGTATGGATGCAGAATTCAAACTTAGTGACCCGGGTTAGAACTTAGAATTCTACATATACAACCATCTTGCTATCAACTCCTGCCTAAACATAATAATATACAAAACTGCGGTTAGTCAGTTTGAAATTAACCAATCGGCCGGCATACACTGCTGTGCTGTCCTCTAGGAATCCCAGAGATATTATCCAGAAATCTGCAAGATGCCCGTGAATAGTGTTGCCACAAAATGCGTACCCACTCCCAGGACAATGCATTGTAACTATGGACTCGATGGTAAACACGCTAATACCAACAATGTTAACACAGCATTTGCCTTTCATCTGAAATTATTAGCACATGCTCTAAAACATTTGTGCAAGCATTGTTTATATTCAACATAACAACAGATTGGCACACCTGGGAATCTCATAGTCCACATTGAAAACAACACAGGAATAATACACCTGGGAATAAGAGAGAACTTAAGTGCCTTATCAACCCAGTTCCGTGTAGCCATTCCGAATCGATACTAACCCAGCGATCCAGTGGGCTTGCCGCCGGTCAGTGCCGGGCAGACAAAGCGCCTAGTTGTCGGAGGCTATTTTATTAGATTTCCATGTCCGACCGTTGCTTTATTTATGAAATGTCTCTGGCAAAGGGCTGTTTGGAAAGACTGACTGATCGATAAGCACTTCATCAGTGCAAGTTGCCTCCGGTCATTTGGCCCAACGCTCTCTGTTTTGGCTCCTTTACAAAGAGACGCTGAAGAAATTGTGCACAGCGGTCCATTGGAGGCTACTGATGCCAGGTACGACATTGTGCTTTGCTATAGTACCTCTGGCATTTGAAGTGGACTCGCACGGCTGCCGCACCTATTCATTAACTCAGAACACTTTCTAACACCTCTCCGAGATTACCTACTCCAATCAAACCCTCCACAAATTCAGTTCAGTTTTCAATTGCGTGGAAATCACGTGTATGAAGGAAGGGTCTATGGTAAAAAAATGGGATCTGAAGGAAGCTTATTTCTACGGATACAAGGGCAATTGATTATTCAGTAGCTTCTCTTGGCATGGAATAGGTGAGGTAATAATCATAAGGTAAAAGATAGGTAAGGCAAGGCAAGATCAAATCAGGAGAGGTAACAAGTTATACGATAAGATATTGATTGAGTGATTGTTATTTGTTGTGATAAGTCACACAATGTAACACTAGATCAAAGTAACCAGCTGTGCTATCAGATGCAGAAACTTAGAGGGGCATGAGGGAGCGGTCCCCTCCAAAATTTCAGGTGGAAGGGATGGAGCTGCCTATATCCCCCAATATTTCTTAAATATTTCATAGATATCATAATTTTCTACAGAGTTTTCCTCTGTTCACCCATTTTTACTGCATCCATGTTTGGGAATAAAAAAATCACTCTCTGCCAAGTCATGACAGAGGAGAAAGACTTAAGTGACTTGTAAAATCCTGCCAAATGGACAACATGTAAAGAGTGCAGCTCAAGTCAGAGGTCATTCCATATGGAAGGGTCCACAACAGAAAAAGCACACGCTGCCAAATGGCAGAATCAGCGGCAACTAAATTGGAGCACAACCAAACATGCTATGCGAAACCAGAGCAGCAACTTAGTATGAAATCCACTGAGACACAGGCAGCTAATGCGACATATCACGCATCGTATGCAGATGCAGAGGAGATAGAAAAGCCTATTTAGTGTGCTCAGCATCCCAAGGGGAAGGCCAGCAAGTAAGGAACAACAGTGGTCAATGAAGCCTTGAACGAGAACAAAGATAACCATAACCATAACCAATCGTCATTATTGATCAACTGACAATTGACAGAGATTATAATAGTATTACAGTTTAATGAGGATTGACACCAAAACAATAGAGAACAATAGCCTAAAGGGATTGAAGTCTAGCTAACAGGGACACCCTTATTACCAAGATCGATCACATCATGAGTGAGAGAACTAGAGAATACTGGAAGCTGATGAAGCTGGTTGCAACAACTCAGTGCAACTAGGTTCCCATGCTGAGAGAGAGTCTGCTGAGAGTCAAGAGTAACTCTCGGATCATATACTGTGAGAGAAGAGATTTGTGTGAGGAAAGAGCACTGTAAGCTAGGGTTGGTTGAAACCTTCAACTTTCACACGGCCACCCAACCAAATACATAAACCACTGCCCCATTTAAAACTGTAGTTCAGCCTCACTATTAACCAATAATCATTCCTCATCTCCAGCCCAAACTTTTAACCTAAATCTACTGTGTAGGTAGGATCTATAGGTCTGCTGGTGCCCACATTGATCAGCACAGATCCTGCTATTCAAGCATCTGCAGATGAACTTAATTACTTAATAATTAGAGTGCCTCAGAATGCATCATCAAAAGTCAACAATGCATTACATTACATAATTATGTACATTCATATGTACATAAATGCACGAACAGAAACATAAATATATATATACATATATAAAATACATGTGTATTATAAATATATACACAGACATCCATAGCACAGCAGGCAAAATAATGTTGTGCAACTAATAACCACAAAATATCATTAGTTTCTTGGTAAGTTGCTGTCACTGCTTGACATATCATCTTCCAGGCAAGCCAGTGTTTTAGGCAAACTCAGAATTTTTTCAGAGAAGCCAAAAATTTTAGTCATGGCTCAAATCCGTGTTTTGATATTCAACACATCGCTTGCTCTTAGGTTAAGTCTCCACCATGGAGTAACAGCTACCAATGACCAGAATGATGCAAGATCTCTCCATGTAGCATTCATCGCAAAGTCGGAATGTCGTCAGGAATAGAATGAACAGCTGGAGGTGCTCTAAACCCAGCGCAAGTGTGTGAGCCTTGAGCAGTTCATGCTCCCTCCCAAAGCAACCAGCAACTGATCCATGGACAGGTGCTGACCTGTGATGTCCATAAAAGCCTCAGAACAAGTTTCTTCGAAAGGTTTGCAGAAAGGTTTGCAGAGTACGGGTTCGTCAACACAAACACGACACAAACATACGTGTGTACCACAGAGCATACCATACACACATATGCAAGTATAGGCTCACAGACGTGTACACCTTTATGAACAAATGTGTGCAACAGATGTACACGAATGTTCGTAACAATGCAAACATATTGCAGATAAATAACACAGATTTATAATAAATACAGATAAACACAAATATATAAGAAATACACAAAAGGAACACATACACCCACATACACCCACACCTACATATACACACCTACACACACACACACACACACACACACATATGTGCATTGGTGAACGCGTATGCAAGAGGTAGCCAAACAATATACATGTGAACATATTAATTTGTATAAATTGATAAGTATAATATGCGTTCATGAACTGTCGGCCAAGAAGGCCTCAACCGTTGGTTGAAACTTTCCATCTGTTGTTGGGAATAGCTACATGTAGCCTACGTGACCTAAGAGCACTAACACTGTCTGCGAAATAGAGGCAAAGCATTTGCATTACTTATGTGAACTGCGTAGGACATATATGAATAACTACCAACATCTGAAATTGATCGGATGAAAGCTAAACACCACTCAAAAGATACTTTCACAGATGGGCATTTCTAATAAGTATTATCTATGCACAGCGTGAATTCATGTGTCTAAAGATCTGTGTGACACATTAAAGAATAAGATTAAGTCCGTTAGAGCCAAACTTATAACGTATCTTCGACCTGAATATGTCGGTGATAACTTCATTTTCCAATCCTTAGCATATAGAAGTGGATCCTCTCAGTCACCCTCTGATATTCCCAACGATAGAGTAGCATCTGGAAGATTCATTTGCTGCTAAGAAGGCCACCACTATTTTCTTGAAAATATATTGCCACAGACTAGATGGTGAATGAATATGTATCCTCGCACAGACACATAAGCTATCATGGCTGTATCAAATTCAGTGTTGCATCCAGGGTGTGATGTTCCAGGTGGAAAAGACCAGGCGACACACTACTACTCCGCTGCTGACCCCGTCACAGAACAGGCTTCTAAATGTTAGGCCACCAAATCCAAGATATATTACTAGCAGGCAGAGAGTTTCACCCAACATCTCCAGCCATTTATATTTATATCTCTTAATTGCCATCATTCACACATCACAGACAGGCATGATAGCTACGTGTATGCTGGAGCACATTGGGTTAGCTGAATTTATTTGAAGGATATACTGTGTCAATGTATATATATATATATATATTATTCATCACAATGCACATACAGTTGTACACACATAAACATACTCACACACACACATATATATATATATATATATTCATACATATTATATATACATAAACGTATATAATTACGTCTGTCAAAACAGCTACTGACAACAGGAGATCGCTTATGTGCCAGGATATGGCCTGACTACTTTTCCCATAATTATGTCTCTCAATATAGAGCTTATTCAAACAAACCAGAAAAAATAGATGTGTCCATAAATAACAATTCTTTTGTGGTTACTTGGAAAAATAAATCAGAATGCCAAGGGCCCATCCACATATTACGTAGGCAAAATAATCGGATTTTCAGAACCCCCTCGCCCTGTTGCACCACGTGGACCTCCTTTCCCCCCCATGCGTACATACTTCTGAGCTCTGTCCCCCTTCCCAAATTGCAAAGGCTAAATAGCTAAAGACATCTATAAGACATTGATTTCATCATAGACTATTTTTTTGTTAAGCATCATATTTAACAGCTTTAATTTCTTAATTGTTGTGAAGAAATAAAATACTGACATCTGCATTTTTAGATATTGCACTCTAATCTAAAGAAATCCAAATTGGAATGCACTGCAATCTGAAGAGTGAAATGATGGAAGGATGAACGAGTGAACGCACAGATGAACGGGTGGGTAGACTCCCAATTGGAATGCACACCAATTTGAAGGAACCCCAATTAGACCCCAATCATTATGCACTAAACTCTGAAGGGTACCTAATCAGAACACACATCAATTGGACAAAACATCACTTAGGCATTTACGGCTATTGATTTTGTATGATTTAAGTACAAATTTAAGTATAGTTCTTTTCAATTAAGAAACAAATTGAATCAAGTAGACACTAAAGTAATCAAGTTTTGTAATGGAAATCTCAAATAGCAGATGTACTGAGAAAGCAGAAGTACTGAGAAATGATTGATCACGCAGAAGCTATCGACCATTCAGGAGTAGCCCACATATCTTTACACAGTGACAAAATAAAGAGATCATTTACATCAAAATCCTCACCATCAATTCAGTGTGCATGCAATGTTACGTTTTGAACTCCATCTTCTGCCTTCTTAGTTTGGGACTATGACAAAAAATCACATGCTTAATTTTGGGGCGTCAGTTTTGTATCCAAACCTCGAGAACAAGACCGAGACCAAGGCTGAGAGGTCCAAGACCAAGACCGATGCTCTTTTTTATAAACAATTCAATTTATTAAGACGCTAAAACGGAATACCACGCTTAAAACATTAATTTTATTGCTGAGGAATAGTAATCTTAATAATGGTCAAGAAAACAGCTTTCACGGCCACTCTAAAATTTTGCGGGTTCAGCCCTTGGCTTTGGCCTGAGAATATCACACTATAAATCACTTACAGTATACGATGTGTTCTTTAGAATAAGACATCTAAACAAGTAAATTAGTGTTCTGTTTGAAGGGTGTAGACCTACTTGTACTCGGAATTGTAGGGTATCAGTGACTACACATGGCCGACCACATAATTATTGGATTGTTCCAAAACCTTCAAAATTTGTGAAAGCAAATTTCGAAATGGCTGGTTCCGTTGCAAATGCATTTTTTTGCCCACAGTAGCATGCACATAGGTCTATACATGATCAACACGTCATAAATTGATAACCATTGCTTAGGGCCTAAAAACCGGTGTCCATGATCGAAAATATCAAAGAAATAGTTCTAATAGCCTACATCAAATGACCGAGAATGCTAACCTAAGATAGAGATCAATCCCAAGACCGTTCCTTTAAGACCAAGACCAAGACCGATGCATTCGAGACCAAGACCGCAGTTTTCCGGTCTCGAGACCGTCTCGAGACCAAGATCACGGTCTTGAGACCGCATCCCTGATTCCAGATTAGGTAATATGCTTCATGATACTCATACTATTTAGGGACTGATCTAAGCTTGTCTGTGGTAATAGCAGCTTCTTAGCCCTTCTCTGAACTTCAGTGGGGAGTTGTGAATGGGGTTGAACACCACTCAGCTGGAAATATAAAGAAATGCATACCTTAACAAAATCTCTTAAAGACATGATGCCGTCCCTTCAAAGGTATGATCATGGTTGAATGTATTGCAATCGTATGTTTATATACCACCCCCTCAAGATATCTACTCGGATGAGCTCTCTTTGCTGGTCTACTATAGACCATATCTTAACTGTTATTTCAAACGGATAATTAAAATCTGGATGGAAGAATCAACGGTCGGATGAAACGATTGATGGATGGACGGAAGAAATAATGGACGGATGGATGAATGGATGGATGAAATGATGGATGGATGGATGGACGGATGAATGAACGGACGTACCGACGGATGAAATGATTGTTGGATGAATGGATGGATGGATGAATGAAATGATGGATGAAAATAAGGATGGATGGATGGATGGATGGATGGATGGATGGATGGATGGATGGACGGATGAATGAACGGACGTACCGACGGATGAAATGATTGTTGGATGAATGGATGGATGAATGAAATGATGGATGAAAATAAGGATGGATGGATGGATGGATGGATAGATGGATGGATGGATGGGCACGCGGGCGAATAGTTGAACGGGTGGATGGACAGATGATATTGCAGATTGGCGCATCTAATTAAACAGACACCAGCATCTTAGCGTAACTCAAACCGCGTTTGGTTTCAACTCGAAATTCGGAAATAATTCGGAAACAGATCTGCGAATAACGAGACCCATCTTAACGTTTGGTCTCTGTCCGTCCATAAATAAACCAATCAGCGACGATTATGACGATGTGTCCTTACCATTGTGGTCGGGGTCGGCTCCTCCCTTCACGTTCGCCGCCTGAGCATTTCCCATCGCAAGGAGATCGAAGGGGTCCACCGATCGAGACTTGTATCCAAATTTCCGTTCAGCGCAAACGACAGTTCAGCCGGACATGCCAATGCATCGAATCGCTCGAAAGATAAAGTCTACCGCCGTTTATTCGTCCCTTTCACCCGTTCCTCGTTTGACGATATTTACCAGATGATGATGATGATGGTGGTGTCCTCCTTAGGCCGCCGCGCTTCAGCGGTTGTGATTAGCTACGCTGGTGCCCTGAAGTCGATCCAACCGATCGTTTTCTGTAGCGCTATTCTAGAAGCGCTGCGGATTTCTAACGCTGGGTCTATAGCTCTGAGCTACCAAGCAGCTGCTTGTGGGCGGAAAAAAACGATGGTGAAGGGCAACGGAGCCTCGCCGATGATCGGAAAGTCAAAGGGCAGTCAGGTTTTTTCTGAGTGGCCAACGGAATAGGTGTGATTGAATGTGACAAACATTTCTATAGACTCTATCTTTACAGGTCGACATTTCTATGTTTGTCTCTGGATGTGCCTCTGCCTATCTGTCTGTCGACTCTCCCTCTACCTATCCGTGTTTATGTCTGTCTGTGTTGGATCTGAATTTATGGATGGATGAATGGCAAGACCTTCACGAAATCCTTAGTCCTGTTCCATGGATGGCACAAATCTGTAAGATCCATGCACCTATTTGCATAATACTAATAATAATATACATCCATCCATCCATCCATCTATTTACATGTTAGCAATATACACCCATCCACCGATCCATATATATATACATATATATATATATCACCTCATTCATTAGATTCGTCCAACGACGTCCATTGTCAAGCAAACCTCCCTATGTCCCTTCATCCATCGTTCCCTTAAAATTCTAGGTTCTCCAACACCTTCCTTCCATCCTCCTCATTCTTCCATGCTCCTCCTTCCTTCTCTTTCTCCGATCTTTCGGAATCTTTAACTCATCTGTAAAGCCTACCGCTTAGTGTTATTAAATCGATGTTAGACTGGTCTAACATCGTTATTTAGTTCCGCACTGGCTCTTCTCATCCGCAGATGAACCAATCGAACCAGCAGAAGCAAATTAAACGAGCGATCGAACGAATGTTCCCTCGATCTCATGAGTGCCACCCAATGTGTTTTTAGGAACAGCCAGTTGCACCCATCTGCCTTTTCCTCCTACTTCGACTCCTCCTCATTCTCTCATCCACCAGCTCCTTCTGTCCCACCCGTTACCTCTGTTTCTAGTGCTGCTCATCCTCTGCTCTTCCTGCTCCTCACCCGTTACCTCTGCTGCTGCTATTCCTCCTCCTCCTCTTCTTCCTACTTCTCCTCTTCCTCCTTCTCCTCCTCCTCCTCCTCTTCCTACTTCTCCTCTTCCTCCTTCTCCTCCTCCTCCTCCTCTTCTTCCTACTTCTCCTCTTCCTCCTTCTCCTCCTCCTCCTCCTCCTCCTCCTCTTCTTCCTACGCCTCCTCTTCCTACTTCTCCTCCTTCTCCTCCACTCGTCCTACTACTTCTCCTCCTCCTCCTCTTCTTCCTACGTCTCCTCTTCCTACTTTTCCTCCTACTCTTCCTCCTCTTCTTCCTACTTCTCCTCCTCCTCCTCTTCCCACTTCTCCTCTTCCTTCTTCTCCACTCGTCCTACTCCTTCTCCTCTTCCTCCTCTTCCTCCTCTTCTTCCTACTTCTCCTCTTCCTCCTTCTCCTCCTCCTCCTCCTCTTCTTCCTACGTCTCCTCTTCCTACTTCTCCTCCTTCTCCTCCACTCGTCCTACTACTTCTCCTCCTCCTCCTCCTCTTCTTCCTACGTCTCCTCTTCCTACTTCTCCTCCTACTCTTCCTCCTCTTCTTCCTACTTCTCCTTCTCCTCCTCCTCCTCCTCCTCTTCCCACTTCTCCTCTTCCTTCTTCTCCACTCGTCCTACTCCTTCTCCTCTTCCTCCTCCTCCTCCTCTTCTTCCTACTTCTCCTCCTCTTCCTTCTCCTCCACGTGTACTCCTCCTACTCCTCCTCCTCCTCTTGTGGCTCTCTGCGTTTGAAGCTCCAGCTGGACCCATCTGTAGGCTCAACAGTCGAAGCGCAGCAAAACAGAACCGCTCTACTTGCTTGCTCCGAGTAGCTATGGTTATATTTATTGACTCGAAGCGGCGCGGGATATAGAGGCGCCAAATAAACAGTCGATGCAGCAGCAGATAGCGGAGAGGCATTTCGTCGGCTGCGCTGGTTCCCTGGCGTACGATCGGTCACTGTTCGTCGGCGTCGAAAGCGCATCCAACGATTGTTTGTCCTGCGCTAAAAAGCATCTACATCCGGGCAACGCAATATCTTGTCGATCTGAAGTCTTTTCTCATGGGATCCATCTGGCGATTGAAGGGCGAACGAACGACTCCTTGCGTCTAATTTAGGCGGAAAGGGAGGGGCATTGGGCCGGTGCAGATGACAATGGGAGAGGGAGTGGCAGTAGGAATGAAAATTTTACGACGAAGAGCGCAACTCCATAAAATTAATCACAAGTGCAATAATGGTTGTAATGAAAATTTAAGAGACATCTGGCGAATTTGAGCCTTCTATCGCCATCTCGCGATTGTCAACGTAATTAGTAACATATGTTATTTTCAAAGACTGCAAACAGACGATGGTCAGACCCTTTGAGACTTGGCTGTCTGCACTCCGACAGCAGCTGGGATAATATATTATCATTACGACTGTAGCGCTAAGAGTGTGTGCGTGGGCTCGAACGTCTTCTCAGATGGTTACTTAACGTAGGTTTATCGTTAGCAAATCCTTCACTCTAATTATTGCTCAGTGACATCAATTGGTGCTAGATAGTGACATTTAATAAATTTATAATAATAATAATAATAATAGTAAAAGAGATGAAAATCATGATGATGATGATGATGATGATGATGATGACGACGACGACGATGGTGATGATGATGGTGATGATGATGATGAGAAGGAAGAGGAGGACGACGACGACAACGGTGATGACGATCATGAATACGACAATGACGATGATACAACTACAATAATAATTAGAATACTGATGATGATGACAACAACAACGAAGGCAATAACATTAACACTAATCCTATAAATTTACTGAATTGCGTCAAGACAGTGTCTTTTGGTCAACAGGAAGTTGCTTTGGGTAAATCGCCGCCACGGTCCATCTGGCATGACAATTGCAGACCAAACGTGGTCTATATAGGCCTACAGACCACACTTCACACACCACTGACAGTGGGGATAAATGCATATGGTAAGTAAGTACGTAAATAAGTAAGTAAGTAAGTAAATATAGTAGGCTTACAATATGATGCAACTGCAATATTTATAAATGTCCTTCAAAGTTCAGATGTACAAATGGAAGCCAGATAAACTTCAGGAGACGAGAGATTTTGCTGTCGCGAGGTTCAATGCAGCATCGATTGATAGCTTACTGAAGCGTATTAGGCCTGCTTTGATTTAGCTGCAAAGAGGCGAATTAGTCTAATTAGCTGTGATTAATGGAGACATTGAGTCAGAGGATAATGCCTGGGAAACTCAATTAGCTGACTGGATGGGTTTGTTAATTCAATTTACAGGATTGAACAGAAAGTCAAGGTTCGATGGCATATCAGAGCTGATTCTGGATCCTGTTGGTCTGCACCATCCCCGTCTGGTCATGCCACTCCCTGGAAATATAATTAAGCTTAGACGTAAATACGACACCCTGCTATGTTCTCTCATTCCTCTGCCATGTCCAGCTCCATGTCCCTCCCTCTCTCCTCCCCCTTCATCTCTCCCTCCCCATACTGCTTGCTCTGGCTTCCCATCTCACAGCGCATCGGCCTGCTATGGACTTGTTGGTCTGGCGTTGCCGTCTTGAAACTCCGCCACTGTTCGCTTTCCGACAGGGCCAGTCCCAACCTTGGTAAAGGAGGAGGAGACGCTAATGATCTCTGTTATCACACAGTGTCGTTAAACTGCAAACTGAAAAAGAGGCGCTATATAAATTTCGAAATGAATGAACCTTACTGACTCTTCTCTTACGCTTATTCTTCTCCAAATGCACATTGCATGGGTTAAACTGCAAACTGCAAAACTGCAACTACAACCTCCACCACCATCTTGACTTTGCCATGAACTGTCTATATAAGAGAGCTCTGCTGCCATTTTTCTGAATTGGCTGGTGCTGAGCTCTTTGATCCCTCGTGCTAGCATCTCCATCAAGCAGCATCGCGCCTTCTCAATTGTTGGCAACTGGGCCCCCTCTATCTTAAACTTACTGCCTTTGGAGATACAGCTGCTGCCAAGGAGTAATACTCCTTTGTTTTACAAGCAACCGTGGTTGGGCTGGGAGCGCTTCCGAGAAGGATTATAGGGGAGGCGCTATATAAATTTCGAAATGAATTAACCTTACTGACTGTTCTCTTACGCTTATTCTTCTCCAAATGCACATTGCATGGGTTACACTAAAACGTTCGGCAAGATTCTTGTAGCCGGAAAATCAAGAAATATAACATGATGTGTGACACGTCGTTAGCGAAGAAGTTAATGTGGATCAAATGTAATGCTAAGATTACGGACATCAGAGGTGAAGGGAATGGATGAAGAGTTAGTGGAGAGGTGTATTGAAGGATCTGAGATTTCCTGATTTGGTCTGAAAGGTCAAGGATGTATAATTCTGTTTTGGAAGGGTCAAGGTAGCGAAGGTATGAAGGACCTAGGCTTAACACGTGGAGTATTTGTGTGTTGGAGGTGGAGAAGGAGCTTGGGAGACGGATAAAGAGTTGCTAGTCGCCGTATGCATAAGGATGATAATCAAAAGAGGAAGATTCAATAAGATGGCATTATGGTGTGGTATACGGGATGAATAGGAGTGGACCCAGGATGGAACCGAGAAGAGAGAGAGAGAGAGAGAGAGAGAGAGAGAGAGAGAGAGAGAGAGAGAGAGAGAGAGAGAGAGAGAGAGAGAGAGAGAGAGAGAGCGAAAAAGAGAGACAGAGAGACAGAGACAGAGAAATAGACAGAGACAGAGACAGATAGAGACAGATAGAGACAAAGAGACAGAGAGAGGCAGAGTGTGATACACAGAAGGATCAGTAAGACAAGTAAGATTGGATCCAGAGTAGAGCAGTAAGAAAGAGGCAGCTCCAGGAAGAAGAAGATAGATGAAGAAGTAGGCTTTTGATCAATGGTGTCGCATGCGGCGAATTAAGGTTTCGAGGAGCCAGTGGCAAAATACTTGTTGACACTGACTGCAGAGACCAGTTTACTGTACAGAGAGGCAAGCAAAGTGTCTGTGGAGTGGTGTTTAGTGAAGCCAGGTTGGTGGAGGTCAAGGAGTGAGTTAGGAGAGAGATGCAAGTAGTTAGATTCATTCAGTAATCGCCGATAGTTTAATCGGTGGAGAAGTTGAAGTAGGAATCGATTGCATCTGTAGAATACAGCGAGTGCTGAGCGGAGGGAGACTGGCCACTCTACCTTATAATCATCGTCTAACCACGCTGGCCACGCAGTCGATACGATACAGTACAATTAACACTTATATCGCGCCTTAATAAAACAGAGTCTTACTTAAAGGCGCCTTACAGAAACAGTTAGGTGTCATTTTTAGGAGAAAACTTTGTCTGGCTCAGAGACTCTGAAGACCGAACATGATGCCACCTGTCAACTATGGATAGGAATTCGATGGCTGTAGGGTTCTACGCGCATGCGAGGGCCAGCCATTGGAAACTTCCTGCTTTCTGTGCATTGGTTTGCCAATGGAAACAGATAACAACATGTCTTTTCTTATTTACATTTTACATCATAACTAATAGTGTAAGCTGCGCTTTAGTGAACTACTCGAAAGACGTCATTGTAATCATCCGGCTACATTACATTACTAATTTGCCAAAACGCAATTCAGTGTATTTGCCGACACTCCAGTGATATGAACTAATAGCAGCTGTTGGCATTCGGATGAAAACGATTTCCATCAGACAATTAATTAATAATAATTATATTCGTCAACAGTAACTTCTGACCAAACAACGCAACTGGCGGATCTAAAGCATCTCACAAATCATAGGGCCTATATACTGCAAATGCGTCCTAGCGAGTTCATAAAGCATTCAACAGCATCTCATTCACAGCTTCAGTCAGGATCATTGGAGGAGTCGACCTTATCGTTCATTTTTCACGGCTCAACATTATTCGTCTGCGCATCATTACTCAAAGATGTGTAAACGTATTGTCTTCCTTTAGGCTACCCTGCATTCATCTTTTTAGTTATATTCCTGGCTCCAGCCCCAAAGATAAACAATCACTTTTGTCTCGGTGGCCGATTGGTCCAAGTGAAAATTATGTAAGGCAGAGAGCGCTGGTTCGAGCCTTCACTCGGACGATTAGACTCACTGCTTAAGTAATGATGATGACGATAATGATAAGTATGAGCATAATAAATTAGTAAAGATTGTTATCATTATTGTCATTATTATTATTATCATTATTATGACGATGTTGATGATGTTTTTGTTGACGATGTTGCTGTTGCTGATGTTGATGACGATGACAATAGTAATAGTAATAAATAATGACAATAATAATAATAATAATAATAATAATAGTAATAATAATAATAATAATAATAGTAATAATAATAATAATAATAATAATAAGCCTAATAATAATTGGCCTAATAAGAATAATAATATTATTATTATTATAACATTAACAATAATAATAATAATAATAACAATAATAATAATAATAGTGAGGGCCTCGCCTTTTTGTCTGAGACTGGACGCCGACTTTAGACAACTAATGGTGACGCCCGTGAGACAAGCTTCCTCTTCCAGAACCTGTCGGCATTGATCCAACGTTTTAATGCGGTGGTTTTTCAGGGCACTATGTCAAGATTACAATCACCTGACAAGTGGCGACCCAGATGGCCTGATGACAGATCCGTTGGCAATGCCAATAATAAATGGTGCCATATGTGACATAGTAATAATAATACTAATACTAATAATAATAATAATAATAATAATAATAATAATAATAATAATAATAATAATAATAATAATAATAGTGGCACATTCACACCACACCCTGGGGACAAAACCACGAATTACAATCTTGATCACACAATCATCTGTTGTTTAGTTTCTAAGAGCCTGAAGGTACTTCTGCATTTGTACCTCAGGCGATTCAAAAATGTAATCACAATATTATTTCGTATATTCAATTCACACTGCCAAAACCGCAGTATGATTCCATGATATGGTAATGGATTAAACTCTTCTCGAGTTGCATCCATTAAGTTTCCATTTAATTTTAATAACCGCAAATACAGGCTACTTAGATTACACGATGTACAACTCATGCACTTCAATAAAACCTTTTAAAGCGTATTGTTAACGCCCGTCGCACTTTTAACCTTATTT
The DNA here is from genome assembly GCA_959347315.1 of Bimastos eiseni. Taxonomy (NCBI): domain Eukaryota; kingdom Metazoa; phylum Annelida; class Clitellata; order Crassiclitellata; family Lumbricidae; genus Bimastos; species Bimastos eiseni. The sequence goes on from OY365810.1 coordinate 13,702,799, forward strand.
ACATACGACAGACGCAACAGCATCGGATGCAGTAAGATTGGTGCAAACGACCGGTGAATAAGTGAAACGTTAAAGCATGACACAATGACACACAAACATGTCACGACGATAATTAACTATTATGGTTGATTAGCCTCTGATGCTGCGTGATCGACTGATCCCATACATAGCATCTATCATTCTGCGCTTCGACACACTAAAACAATTACATCACTGTAGAAAAATCCCTGCGACGTCGATGAGCTTAAATATCGATGAACTAATATACTGCATGATTTGATGCACATCTACTTAATTTGAAATTGAACTGACCAAATTTGACTTAAGTGGATTATGACAATTCTAAAAAGCTTTGCTTACTTAACTCAAATTTCTTATAAGTGCATGTAATTGTATTTACGAATTGTATAGCGCCGTCAGTTGGAAGCTACTTCTAGGGTGCTTTATATGACTTCTGTGGCGCTGAGTCTTGATGCATAAAGCATCGATCTATATATAGGCCTATATATTTTCTGGCAAACTTGTGCTTAAGATAGTTATCCATTAGTGAAGTCAGATCGAAATTCGATAAGTCAGAGAGGAGAGATGTCATGATGTGGGGGAAAGTGGGGGCTGAGCAAGTTATGGGCAAAGTGGGGGCAAAGCAAGCTATTGGAAAGTTGGGGTGAGCAAAGCTATGAGGAAGTGTGGGTGAAGAGAGTTGTGGGGAAGACCATGTGACACAAATGTACAGTTGCTTTGCAAGGTAGATCACTGCTGCATTGTTCGTGTATATATATAAATATATTATATATGTATATATATAATATATATAATATATATATATGTATATATATAATATATATAATATATATATATGTATATATATAATATATATATATATATATACTTGAGTTTATATAAAGGTAGACAGTAATGAGAGTACTAACAGAATTCAACCGTTTTGGCTGAGAGTGCTTGTGTCGTTGGTCCGATATTCTCTGCTCCTCCATTGTTCTGATTTGTCTTATCTTTGTCTTTCCCAGATGAGGCAGAGTGTTGATGCTTGTCTTTGCTACCAAAGATCTTGCCAAATAACTCACTCATGTCGCTCTACGAATGACGAATTGTCTGCCTTATACAGAACGAGCGCGAAAAGAAATCGCTTTGTCTGGTGATATATCCACTGCAGATTCAGACACTATTTCTCTATCCTCTATTCCTCTATCCTAGATTCCTCTGTATATGTAGAGATTAGAATGGTTTGATCTTCAACGAAAGCGAACAGTTTGCGCAATGCCGCGTTACCAAGCGGAGTCTGCAGATACAGCCTTTTGATAGGCCTATACACACTCATGGACAGGCGAAGCGTTGATAGATTCAGTGTTTTGGAAGAAACAACAAACAAGGTCTGCACAGCTGTTCCACGGAACACTGAAAACATAAGAAAGGTATACGAGCTAGTAATTTAAGGGAAACCTTTCTCTCGCAGTAACTATACCGTACAGGCCTCTTGACGACCACGGTTTCTTGGCCGCTGCATGCCTGCGCGTATACTGCAACGATATATGTATATGACTCTGGGTAGTTTTCTACCACAGGTCCTAGCCTATAGGCTAAGTTTGCAATTATATTAGGCTGTAGATAACGAGACAATTTCAATGCATAGTGCATAGAGCCATAGACTATAGTTGTTGCATGATGTATGCGGGTCAAAGGTGACGATTTTGCTGTTCGAAGCAGAGGCGTACGTGTTTCGGATGCACTAAACGGCTGCTGCATCAAAAATTAATATTGATCCAACACAGTCAGAGGTATGCGAATGGCAAACAGACATGCAACATGCATTCTCTCAACGACGACGATGATGATGATGATGATAATGATAATGACGATGATGATGACGATGGTGGTGATGATGACGACGACGACGATGCATGATTACTAGTGATTAGTCCTAATGGTGATGTTACAAGTAACGTCTGTTCAGATCAAACACCATATCGTACTGTAGGTGTTTTTCGGATAAAGAATGCATATATGCATAAACCTATACAGCTGCAGTTGTCTACTTATAATACATGCCATGGCAGTAAGACATGTGAGCATCGACTGTAGTCATAGGAAATTAGCCATTATTACCCTCAGACACTTCTTTCTTATTGAACTTTTGACATTAAAATGTAAAGAAAACTAAAATTACTGATATATTGACTCTTAAGCTTTTGTACGTTTTTGTTGAAGACACCAACACCTAGGTTTTAAAATCGAATAGTACGGCTATTACCTCTGAGTCAAACTGTCAAAGTCAAGTCGCAAGCTTATTAACATATAATATTATCAGGTTGGAAACATTAAAGTGACGCATTGCCAAAAAACGTCAGAAGTATCAAAAACAATTACAACGACGACGACGACGACAAATGGAAGTGATGACGATAAAAATAGCAACAGCTGCAACAACGATATAGAAAAACAACAGGAGTAACAACAAACAACGACCGTGCACGAAGCTTAGCTAGCCACATGTCAAGTCAATCAGGTCTAATGATAAATAAATATTTTGCCTCTCGACTCCTTGTGCATGATGCCTCCCTTATCTCTCCTCCTCCGTATGCCCTCCTCCTATTGTTTTTCTTCCTCCTCTCCTTCTTTCTATTCTTCTTTTTCTTCTTTTTCTTCATCTTTCTATTCTTCATTATTCTTTTCACCATTTCTTCCTGCTCTCTAGCTTGATATAAGTCATACAATCGTGAGCTTCAAATTCCAATACATTTTGCAGCGTTGGTCATAAGCCAGGAGTTGCGTGTAACAGCTCATTCATAATCGCTGCGTCAGGTCAAAGCGGTTGTCCAGAGATGGAAGTCCGAACTCGATCGCTAGAGAGAGCAGATGGAGAAGCTGCCACGGTGGTCTTCGTTTAGGACAAGACTGCATGGAAATATGGAGGAGATTCGATGGATTAGGTATTCTTGTTGAGGTGGTTCATTGATTGGCCGTGAAAGCCCGTGGAGTGATAAGTAGACTGGAGGAGTCTGAGCCTCTGAGGCAGTGGGTGGTCGGCAGCATCGGTGGAAACTGACAATTTGCGGAATTCAGTGGGAAGTAGAGGCATAGTTTTTATATAGCCTTTGTTGTTTTCGTTGTCCGCGCGTGGTCACTCAATAGGCACCATGTAAATTGGATATTACAAAATAACGATGTAATTATTCCCTAATAGACAATGGTGCGTGCAGAAATTTTGCTTATCAATTGGCACATATATTATGGATATAAATAGCCTGGATTTGCATATAAATTTTCATATATGCAAATTTATAATTTGTATTCATTCATGCATTCGAAAATTTATATAGCGCCTTTCTAGGTAACTACTCAAAAGTGCTCCTAACTCGAACCCAGACAAAATGGTAAGTTTTCAGATGGGTCTTAAAATGGACCCCTACACGATTCATGGAACAGACGCAAAGACATCATCTTGGATAACTAGGTAGGACTATAGATATCTACAGGCCACCTACCTAATTATATATTGTCAATAATATTATTGCCATTCCACCTGGTGGCGAGCAATGATGCTCCATGAGTGTATTTTTAAAAATCAGTTGTTGCGACGGGTAACCGCGTACCCCACCCGTGGCCGTGTACATGGCACATCCAAGGCATAAATAAATCACCTTTCAGAGGGTTCAGAATAGGGAATTATGCGAAGATTCCTTGCAATGATCAATTGTCTGATTTTTAAGTTATTGTTATTGTCTCAGAAAAGTTTCGAACGCTTGCTGGCTGATCTTTTAGGGGAACAACTTACACAGTAAACATAGGCCCACGATAGCATGATGGTTAACGTCCATAGATTACAATATATTATACAGACCTATGCACGCATTGTTCACTGTAAATTCTGTAATTATAAAAGTCTTTAATTATATTGATAGGGCCTACAGCATAGGTCGTGATGTACACGTCCACTCTAAATCCTCGTTATGGAAGGGGGAATTCCCTTCCCACTTTCAAGCTTGGCTTGATAACATGAAGGGGTTCCCTTCAGCCCCCTAAGTTCTTTACGCTGTGTCATTAATAATAGCCCTGTTGTGGTATTGTCTTAACCTGTTGGCCAATCCAGTAGAGCAGAAAAATAAAAGTGTATCAACACAAACCTAGTGTGTAAGTAGACACAGTGTTGGAAATGAGTTATTGCCTGTCATAGCTAATGATAGTCGTGTTCAACAGCAGTAGGCCTTAATAGACATACAACTGTTGATCAACAAAATTCTCAGCACCACACAAAACCACTTAAGAGAGATCGGGTTTACACTGGCGCCACATCACGTCAATCTCCAAGAAACAAGATTGATCGATGATGATGATGATGATGATGATGATGATGATGATGATGATGATGATGATTTGCGATTATTCTAGTGAAGATGATGGTGAAGTCGAATATGAAGTTGAAAGTGAAGATGATGATGATGATGATGATGATGATGATGATGATGATGATGATGATGATTTGCAATTATTCTAGTGAAGACGATGGTGAAGTCGAATATGAAGTTGAAAGTGAAGATGATGATGATGATGATGATGATGATGATGATGATGATGATGATGATGATGATGATGATGATTTGCAATTATTCTAGTGAAGACGATGGTGAAGTCGAAAATGAAGTTGAATGTGAAGGTGAAAAGGATGATGATGATGATGATGATGATGATGATGATGATGATGACGACGACAATGACGATGACGACGACAACGACAACGATCAGTTCTCTGCCCGGTCTATTGGCTTAGGGCCTATATGCCACCCGGGGATGATGAGTGAGGTGATTTATATGGCAGGTGCCTTCGTCACAGACAACTTGCCCAAGGTCGCAACGCATTGCCTTGAGGTAGATTCGAACTGGCGACCATCCGCCTGCAAGGCACAGAGCATGACACGACACCACCGCTGAGTTTTATGCTGATTGCCTGATACAAATTTTTAAAAAATAAATAAAATCATGCGCACATCGTTCGGTCCATACCAGTTATTGCGATTAGATCACGAAGGAATGAAGAAGTGACGATCCTGAGATAGCCGAGACCGAGAATAAAACGGCTAATGCGTTGCCATGATGTCGTATGGAGACCTATAATCAGTCGATCTGATCAGTTTATCATCTCTTACCTCTGCGTTATCTTTTCACCTCATCCGCACTCGTGGCCGAAATTGTGAGGAAGGAGAGGGATGGATCGACCGACTGGTAGCCTACTGCGCAGACAGTGCGCTTCCAGCAGTTTTTCTCTCGAGCCAGACGCCCTCTATCGCCCAAAGGAGCGATCATCCACGTTATGAGCTGACAACGACCGTACGGTAGACGCATATTGTATACAGCCATCCGAATGCTGGAAAAGACCCCTTCCTTCCACACTACTTCACCTCGTCTACCACTTTCTCGCTCCTCCTGCGCCTCCTCCTCTTTCAATAGAGTTTCTCCTGCTCCTCCTTGGCTCTTTCTCATCCTCTCTCATGACCTTCTGGTCTTTCTCGTCTTCCTCCCTTCACTCTATCTTCTCTTCTTTCTTCATATATTCTTTCTCCTATTTATCCTCTCCTATTTATCCTCTCCTAGTTATCCTCTCCTATTTATCCTCTCCTATCTCCCATCCTCCTGTCCCTTATCTTCCTCTTCCTCCTCCTCTTCTTCTTCGTCGTCATCTTCCTCTCTCCTCTCTGCTTCCTCTTTAGATCTTTATTCCTGTTCTTCCTCTCCCATCCTCACCCTCCTGTCCTATTCCATTTCCATCTCTTATTTCTTCTCTTAGTCCTCTTCTTCGTCTTCGTCGCCATCACCCTTCTCTCTCCTCTCTCGAATTAAGACCATTGAAACAGTGTGTACATATGCCTGGGTGCACGTGTGTATCTGCCTCGTGATTTACGACACGACACACGCAGCACACAGCGGCGCCACCTAGACACAAGGAATCGAAATCATCCGAAGCCACGTGGTGCAAATATACAGCTCAGCTGGCCATCGCCACGGAACAGTGAAGCGAGTCAGCTGCTAGCGGTTCCAACAGATGCCGTCCGCATCATCTGGCCTCCGTCCATCCATCAGTTCATCCATCTCTCCATCCATCTATCCATCCATTCATCTATCAAACAAAACACTTTCGAACCGTGTGCGTTTGAGCAGCTCTGTCGTTCGCATTATGTATTCATGTGGAGTTGTGTTAGACGCCGACGGCTGGCCTTGGAGCATGAAACGGATGACTTTCAGCAAATAATAATATCAGCTTCGGTAGCGTTATTTATCAAGGCATGTGTTAGTGCAATTAGGCTGCATCCAGCTATGGGACTTCTCCATTTTGCAAATTATCAACGGGGAAACAACACAGAATTTATTTCAGATCCTTTGTTCAGTAATTATTGATAACACTCCGTGGTCCCACCTCAAGTCAGCTGGGTGGGCCTAGGCAATAATGTAGTATGAATCAAAATAAATAAAACTAGGTTTCTTAGGTTTAAATAAAATTACTTAAACAGTAATTTCTTTTATGTTTTTGACTTTCAAAGTCAGAGTCCTAAATATGTAGGAATTGTGATTTGTGACTTTCACGTGGCATTTCTTATTCACAAGATTTATTGTTAGCAAGATGGAAGATGAGAACCTCTTCGTGTATTTCTCGATCATAATTTTGTGTCTGGTATGCGACAATATGTGTGTAAACCTACGTTAAAAGTCTGAGAACCCAAAATCTTAAAAACTGTTAGAATAAGCTCAGGATTTATCAGTCCTGGTCGGCGATCGTAGTGGAATGAGCATAATATGTACAGTCAATTGCGCCGTGCCTCTCCATATATCCCCGTGGAGATTTGTAGAGGCCGTGTTTCCGCACAATGACTGGCCTACGCCCATCGTACCCTGTTATGTCGTGGACCTATAAGATTTACGTATACGATATGCTGTTGCTTGAAGATTGTGCTCATAAATTGCAAAAATAATCTGTAGGAACGAACTTGTCCAGACCTGCCATAGATTGTCATATTATGTGCAGCGCTTTTGTGAGTTAGGACCTACTTATGATGTGCACGGATGCGCCTAATTAAACGCTCCTCATCAGAATCTTTCAAAAGCACTACGATCGAACGTTTTAATCTCAAAGTTCACTACAAGCAAAAGTTTGGTCTGTTTGTTTAGACAATGAAACAACAGAGCAGTCACGGTGGCTGATCGGTTAAGGCGGTCTCCCCGTAACACTCAGTATGCGCTCAGTGTGCGGGTTCAACCCTCGTCCGAGGCGTCACTGTAGGGACCTTGAGCAAGTCCTTCGCGCGCAATTGCTCTGAAGTACAACTGCAATTGCGCCGTCGAGGTGTGTGCACTTCTGAGCAAAAGATGTAGGAAGAAGGGCGATATCAAATTGAAGAATATATATATTTATATATTTAATATATATATAATGCAATTAACAGCAATACGAATATATATATATGTAATGTAAGCAACAACAATGCGCAAATCGAGTTGAATATAACTATAGTATCCAGCAACCCACGTACGCGTGATCGAAAAAGGCGACTCACAAATATCAAGATCACAAAATTATTTATAATCATGTGGAACTCTTCATCTGATGATCTTAATACGACCAGCGTATGCCTTACAGCATGATTACGAGTTGCACATTTCGGTCGGCTGTCCGTGGAAATATGCAAGTTCTTCGTTTCTATATATCTGCACTATAACACCGGGCATCCCTGCACAAAGATCCCTCCTTGGAACACCATATGATTCTGTTCTATGCCAACTCAATCCAAGCAACAGTTTCGTGTTTTGTTAAGACACACCTATTCAAATCAAATCAGTAGTAAAGGCTTCAGTGTAAAGACACTGTGTGATAACAAAAATCGTTAGCGTCGTTCTCCGCCTTTACCCAGGTTTGGCACTGGCACCATCAGAGTGCAAGCAGTGGAGGAGTTTTCAAATCAAATCTGTCAAACAATCGCTATTATATGTGATCTCTATAAAAGCCGACATAAATACATACATACTTACATGCACTTTCAATTCAATGTATTATTACTGATCCCAACAGAAGGACATGTGGAAAAAATGCATACATTGACGATTAACGTAAGTGGGAATAATCGGGAAGAATAACAAGTCCTAAAGGGACCGACGTTTCCACTAGTCGGGCGACCCTATTCTTAGAATATAGTATTTATAACAAGACAATCAAATTGAAAACATTAAACCATAAGCTTAATTAGTTAAATATACGAAACGATCAGTCCATGCATGTTATTTTCAATATAGGCTATATATACCTCTCTCTCTCTATATATGATCTACATTATTCATATTCATATAGTTATTCATATGCAATGCATTGGTCGCATATACATGTATACTGTATAATACCTATCACGTACCTTCGTAGTAGTTTTAGGCCAATCATGTAAGCGCAGTCCGCATTGTGATATATAGATGGCAATGCAATGTATACCGGAAGCGTCGCTTCAATCGTTCGCAGAGGCTGCAGTACACACACAGACACAGACACACACACACACAAATATATATATATATATACAGTGTATATATATATATATATACAGTGTGTACTGCAACCTCAGCGAGCGATTGAAGCGGAGTTTCAGGTCTGCTGTGTGCGCATGCGCTTTACAAATGAATGAATGGTGTGGACGGAGATTAATGGTACTCTGCCTTGGTAATAGTGATATATGGCAAAATTTGGAAATTAAATGAAAGCATTCCGCATTATATAAGTATTGCATGTATATATATATATATGGTTAAAAAGGTGAAGAGATTATTTTGCCCCCAAGAGTTACTGCATCTTTCCAAACCCTTCAGTTGCTAAGCGTGATCGATGGGGAAAAGGCAGGAATTCGAATGAAGAAGAAGAAAACGAAGAAGAAGAAGAGGTGGACTATTACACGGTAAGGGAGGATCCTATCACGAGTTCCAGGTTTTCCTCTAAAACTCGTAACGGTCTAAACTAAATTCGCCGTAATATACCATAACCGATGCCTGCAATGAGGCCTGTGACGTTGGTCTCTTGAAATTGTATGCGTGAACATTACATTACAGACCAATCAGATTATGTGGTAGTAGTTGTAATCAGTTATTTACCAATACAAGCTAACAAGATACGAATTCATAGGGCCTACGTAATTCAAGTCCGAAACAATATATGTGGAGAAAGTAAAAGGAACCTATGGATACCGCTGTGGAAATTCGCTTGAACATTTCAATGTGATGGTAACAGTTGTAATGTAATGTAATGTAAATATGGCAATTTCTAGAGCACCGTAAGTAGCCAGCTAAATGTACTTGTAAAGTGCTTTACACAACAGTTCACCGTCAGCGCAAGTGTTAAAAAAACTAATGCTCGGCATTTTCTAGAAAGTGCAATGTTGACTGTTTTTGAATGCAGAAAGGGTTTTGATTTCCTGAATGGATGCAGGGAGACTGTTCCAGGCCAGCGACTCGAAAGTCTTAGTTTTTCCAAGAAGGCATAAGATGATTTTGAAGATCGGAATCGTGACCTGTTCGGTTCATCTGATAATGGCCTGATGTGGTCTGCCAAATAGCGTAGTGCACAGTTATTGAGGCACTTATACACCAGAGTGCAAAGTTTAGTTTGATGCGCTCGCCTAGTCTAAGCCATTGAAGCTCGTCTTGAATCGCAGTCGAAACGTGGTCGAACTTTTTCAACCGCAGTACCAGACGAGCAGCAGCGTTGATGACAACCTGAAGCCGAATGATACTGCGCTGTGGCAAGCCAGCAAAGGCGACATTGCAGTAATCAATTCGGCTCAGGCTAAGGCTCTCTGCAAGATGGCGCGTCGCATCCTTTGTGAGACACATACCTTAGCTGCCTTAAGATAGCGAAGCAGGTCCTCACAAGTCCCGTGATGTGCAGCGTCATAGACAGGTCTCTGTTATTGAGTACTTTATATATGGATGCAAATTATAACGTTATTAGATTAGATAGTTTGTATTCAAGTCTATGAGAATCAATATATCCAGCGTCAGATGTGCTTTACAATGGTACATAGTAAGTAACTGAGTTAGAGCATGAGACAATGAGTTCCCTACGAGTGGCTATAAAATATATTTATTTCTAACCACACAAAATTATGTCTATATAACCAATACATATGCAGCATACATATGACATAACTGCATGTGTACAGACAACATATGTGGCCTCGTTCTAGATCATTCTCTGTTCGTCTTATGGCTTAGAGCAAAACTTTTTAATGTTTTAGATCAACCAGGAGAAATAGTCGACTGAACAACTGTTCTCGTTCCAGATCACCGCCTCTGTAAGTCTCCTCTCTTCCTCGCCAATCGTTTTCTCCAAGAATTTAACACAAAACCATTTCGAAACTGTTTAATTCTACACTGACCCGCCGAAATGGAATGAAAATATATTGGCGTTGTCAGTAATAGTATTATTAAATGACGTACCTTTTAAATATGTGATAATCATTCCTAGGCCTACATACTATTATGATGTAGCATGTAGCCTATAACTAGAAAGTGGTAGCCTTAAACTTGACCGCTACGGACACCACACTTAACTGTAGGTCCTATCAAGATGTGATGATATATCATAAAAGGCGTAGGCCCTATGTACACCTTTTTCATTCTATTACTTAAATAATTCATAATATTAACGACTATCAGTAGGCCTCTACTGACATTCACTGTACCCACTGTCATCTCTATGCTCATCTACTTAGCATAGGCTGCTTTATTCAAAACTGCAGCCTCACGTCTTCAAGAATTCTCTGGTAAACGTTTAGGCTTCTCGTAATGGCTTTTTTGAAACTGTTTTAACGCTTCAGAAATGTAGCGTTCACACTTCACACACCAATGCTATTTTAATCGTAACTGTGATACAATGTTGTAGCTCCTCACAATCAACGTTTGTCTTTTTAGAATTTAATTTGTTCACTATTTAAGAATATAGAGCTCGCTAAATAGTGACAACTTGATATTTTTGGAATATTGGCATTTTTGAAAATTTAGCAATTGTTACAGCTGAAATTTTATATTGCCCATCTTCCAACATTTTTTGCTCAGAAGTGCACACGCCTCGACGACGCAACTGCAGTTGCAATTCAGGGGCGGTTTTCACAAGGCAGGGTAAACGCTAATACCCGTATTAAATATGGCCTATACCCGACTAGTGAATTATATCGCAATTCATGGGACGGTATTAGCTCTCTAGTCGGGATATAAGTCTAATCCCATTTAGAGGCAGGTCTAAGTCCGCTAATACCGGCTTAAAGACGAAAAACAAGATGTCAGCCCTTGTGCTTCGTCGCATTCGACATCGATTTAGACTCTGAAAGGTGTTTGAGAGGCACTATATTTACTCGCCTCTTTCGCCGAACGCCAAAATTATATTGCTTTTAATTTTTTTGTCAAAAATGTTTCTAATTTGACGCGATGCCTGACGATATTGCATGCGAAATGTCGCCACTGTAGCGCAGTGTGTAGGCTTATAACAAGGATAGGCCTACGGTACCATTGGGATTGGTTTGTTCTCACAACAAGTCTACAGCGTAGCACCAGCTTATTCACGAACGCTGCGTCTAATCGGAGGGGTTGTCCTAAGGATAGTTCCGATAATGGTCAAGGTCCGGTTTCCAGAGGGGTCAGAGTAACTTTACGGCGAGAGTTGGGAAACGAAGGAATATCATTTATTGTGCCTAAGTTATCGACTCATAGGCAGTTTTCAGACAAATACAGTTTTAATAAGCGGGTAATGGAGTCGTTCATGTTAACGTATTGATCAACAAAATTCTTTACGCTTGTGAACATTCCTATCTTTAGCGGTATTATAGCGCATAATCACTTTTGCGCATGCGCAGTAGCTCGACATTTGCAGTTACACGGTACTTATACCCAGACTAACTATTCCGCCCATTAAGACGCATATCATCGTTGTTATTGATGCGTCGTTAAATAAATTTATATCAGTCAGTTCCGCCCATTAAGTCGCGCTCGTGAATAGCTACCACGGGTTAGTTTTAGCCAGGGTATAGCTAACCCCGAACTAAGCGCTAATACAGGATTACCTTAACTCTGTCTTGTGAATACCGCCCCAGAGCAATTGAGCGCAAAGGACTAGCTCAAGGTACCTACATAGTAACTTCTCAGCACTCAGTGCACACAGAGCGTTGCGGGCCGACCGCTTTAACCAAACGGCCACCATCCCACAAAATTATATGCCTCTGCGTCTACTTAGAAAGCCTGACTGCTTTGTACATTGCCGCCTTTAGCTAAAAACACCCGTTTGCGTTTTCCAGATGCTAAAGTTAATTTAGAATTGGTCCAAGTTTAAAAACAATCGGGACACAAAAGTCAATTCATTTGAACATTATTATTATTATTTGGCCTATATTCATTGATTTGACCTTAAGGTGTCTTCGGGGATGCGGTTATCCACGTCTTCACTTTACGGACTGGTATAATAAGGATAAGAAAAAGAAAATGGTTAACATAACTAATTTCTGTTGGACCAGCAACTCGTGCAAAACAGATTTCTTTCGAATTTAAAAATTGTTTTAAAATAAAGTTGCAAAATCACTAGGTATTGTAAACGGAATTATTGGATTGCTACCAGGTTAACTATTGTAGTTAACTATTGGTTAACTACAGGCTTTAGCTAAATGCGCCTCAACAGTTTTGGAGGGTACAGAGAAAGTGTCAATCTGTTATAGAACCTACGACATCCTATAAAACTCTGCCAGAAGCGACAACTACGACACGAGAGATTGTGCAGCAATCGATGCTGACCTCAAAGTTCCTAGGGCCATTAGCCATAACCAGAGTGTAATCGAACTCATAGCAAGGAGAACTCGCTTAATGATCTGGTGGTTAGACGATTTTGCCACTGTATTTCCAACGATTTTCTGAAATAAATTATCATAATGCGCTGTTGACAGTTTTAATTTAGGCCAAATGATGACAAATTATTCGCATCATTATTGCGCATGCTTCACTGTAAAATTGCACCAACTATTGTCTACCTCATCCTCGAATACTGCAATTCTTGGGATTTTATTTCTTTTTACAGACAACGTGAACAAATAATTATACTGATCTAAATATTATAGATAATAGCTGCGACGGCATAATTATGTAACCTGGGAAACTGTTCGTAATGTCCGTCTATATTTGTACAATAATATCAAATGGTAATGTAGTCTCTGTAAAATGCTTATTATGCCTACCGCATGTCCGTCTGCGTTTCTATGGCAACATGATCATTACGTCAGTAGCCGTTGTTAATTCATTGTACAATCGTGTCCACGATTTTCCACAAATTTGCACAAACTTAACATCTCTCTCTCTCTCTCTCTCTCTCTCTCTCTCTCTCTCTCTCTCTCTCTCTCTCTCTCTCTCTCTCTCTCTCTCTTTCTCTCTCTCATGTTCCGTCTTTTATTTGTTTGTGTTTCCTTCAATCTTATTAAACTGTCTAAGTTGACAATGAATTAACATACCGTCAATTAACAATAGTTATCGGAAGCCGATAATAGCGTAATCGCTCCCCAGCGGCTCACTCACCTGAGCGTGACCGATTCTACAACTTGGCAGTTCGCACCAATATGTTCGGTCCTAACAACCGTTTTCATAGGCAATGTAGAAGTCAGGTTAGCATTCATCGGATCTTTACCAACAACTCTACCTGTAGTCTATATAGAACAGTGGTTGTAAGCTTTCTTTATTCCAGCAACCCGTTGATAATATTTCCAATGCTCTGACGAACCCAACAATAGAGGGTGGGCCAGTAGGAATGCACCAACTTTGCATGCAGATAACTGCGCCAATATTTGAAAGTTATTTATACTTTATGCGTCAAATCAAAGGTATTTCACTCTAGTATAAGCCTATAGAAATATTGGCTATTGCACCTTCAGCCTTCATGACGTCATCGTGACAAGACAAAAGTCATCGTTTTTAGTGATAATAGCTAATGAAAATAGTCATGACATCGTTAACAGTAAATCAAAAAAATGAAACCCTATATTTCTAAGCCAGACATCTTGTACTACACCGCAATATTAATAATTAGCTTGGATGTAGTTGATTGCAGTCTTTTCTAACCAACTGGATATTCAATGTGTCTCCTACGTGCTGTATCAACAGCAGCAATTCGACGAGACAATCAACATCAACATCTCAAAGAGGTCAATCATTCTGTCAATGAACTGCTGACTGATATTTGACCAGCAGTTAACGATGACCTCTTTGAGATGTTGAATGGCACAGATCTTCTCTCAATAGACGAGTTGCAACAAATATCCCCAGATCGAATAATCCACCGGATTCAGATCTGGACTACTGGGGGGCCAATTGTGGGGCTCGATGAACTCAGGAACGTTTTCAGTCAAATAGGCAACAGTGTGAAGTGATCGGTGCGCAGGTGCACCGTCCTGTTGAAAGGTATAATCTGCACTCGACAGACGACGAATGTCAGGTAATAATCCATTCTGCAAAACTTCTTGACAATAGTAAACACTGTTCACGTTTAATTCGGACACACGAGCAATGTTAGCGGGTGCGCGCCGTGAGTACCGATTTGCGCGGTTTACGAAATGAAGCTCCTGTTCATCAATTTTCCGTAATAGACGATTTAAGATATATTTATTCCATTCTCTGTTAGGAAACTCTTTCATCGTTTGAAAGGTATTAAATCCCTTATCAGTTTGCAAAAGTCGAACAAAGACTCGATCATCGTCTGTCAACGGCACAATATTGCGTCACTAGCGACAATAAAATTGGGCAGCTAGGGCTGTTCCAAACATTTGTTTAAACTTAAAACTAGTACTAGTTTGGCTTTTTCTACGCTAATACTAGAGTAAAATATCTTTGATTTGACGCATAAAGTATAAAGAACTTTCAAATATTGGTGGAGTAATTTGCATGCAAAGTTGGTGCATTCCTACTGGCCCACCCTGTATAACTGACTGGCTTCTTCCTTTCGCTGCGTTTTTGCTGCCATTTTGCATCTCACTTTCATCATTTGATAAATGTTCCATCGGACATACATGTAGGCCCACGCATGGGTACGTCAGCTATTATCATGACCTCGATTTCCAGTTGGACTGGGAGTTTACTTTCATCGTGTTGCTAGTGACTGCTTCTATCAGCTGCTCATGCTTTGCACTGTTAATGGTTCTATTATGTCCTTTACCTTATGAATGAAATCGAGCATTTATCTAGCGCCCCATCAAGATATCTACTCAGAGGCGCTCTCTGCGCTGGCCTGGGCGATACTAAATGTCTTCACGAACGAATAAAATAAACCAATTCGCAAAACAATGCACACTAAGCTTAAATGAGTCTCCAGTGATGGTCCCACGCACAAGCGTAGATTGATGATGACGACGACGACGATGATGACGATGATGATGATGATGATGATGATGATGATGATGATGATGATGATGATGATAATATGTCAGCTGATTAGTCGATTTCAGACGATCAAGATAGATGACTAGCCAGCAGTAAAGGAAAGGATTTGGGAATTTTGGCAGCATGTGTGTAAAGAACTGTTCTCAATATGTTAACCAATGATCACTTGAAGCTTTCTCTGTCTGTCTCTGTCTGTCTCTGTCTGTCTCTGTCTGTCTGTCTGTCTGTCTCTCTCTCTCTAGCTCTCTCTCAATCTTGTCATGACGTGTCGTGATCATTGTCCACGCCTTCCTCACTTGTCGAATTGATCATGTTGCGCAATTCTTGTCGGCCATAGGGTCTCTGGGCCAACTTGTCCGGTCCCACGCTCGGCTCATCAACCGGTTTCCTAAACTCCTGTTTCTGTATAGGCCTACATGCGCGGTGTGTTGCATTGGCTGACTGTGGCTATTGCTGTAGGTATACTCTTGGCTATTATGATCTACTATGATCTACTGTCTCACAGTTTCTGACAGAGTGTGTCGGATGCTCTGCTCAGCGACAAGAGGTGAACTTTTATTCTCACGGGCTCGCTAGCCCGCTATAGATGTAGGCCTAACGCTGAGAATTCTCAGGTGTAGGCCATTCCATTTGGAACTAGATCAGGGTTCATTTATATACCTCTAACCAATCCAACTGGGTTTTATAAGTCACGCCAGTCTTATTCCTTTAGTAGCGGGTTGGCTGGGATCTCTACAGAACAGGTTTCTTGAAGCAGAGGCGTAGTCAAACGAGGAGCAGAGGGAGTGGCGGTTCCCATAAAATCTTTTACAAAAAGTTGGGCCTTATTTTAAAAAAAATTCTTTATCCTTGAAAAGGACGCAAAAATATCAATCTTACACACATAGGGTTCCATACCAACGCACAATTTGCCATAATGAAAAGCTAAGTGCATGAGTTTAGGTTAGTTGATATCTTCTATATTATATTAATAATTTAAATTCCCTTTTCCATTTTTAATACTGTAGTGTTCCAACATTACGCTTTCAATTATATGACATCAGAGAGACAGAGTAATTTCTTGGATTACGTCATAATTAGATTTATGAGGTCACTGATTGCATTGAGGTAATTTGAACACGAATTTAATATTTAATAAATATTCTGCCAACAAGCAGTAAAATAAAGAATAAACTTTGATATTGTAAACATATAGGCCTACCCCATTTTCATGTAGTAGCAATAAATTACATCACGATGGCGATAGATCATCTGGGTGGTTCTGTAACCGTGATTATTCTGTACATTACATTACAATAGATAGGCTTGAACAATTTATATATACAGATCATTATTATACAGTAGGTTTAGCTGAACATTCACTAATTCTGACAGTATAGGTTCTGTCAGTCACTCGTGTAGGCTCTAGCAGTTGCAGTCAGCCCTCATTACTAGAGTGACCAATAGTTGATCCTTGAGTGGTCAGTAACTAGCCAATCAAAGTAGTCTGATCTAGGATAGGCCAGTTTCCTCTTTGGCTGAGGAAAGTCTCTTATAAGCTACAACACTCTTAGGATCGAGGCAGTCTGACTTCCGAAGAACTCCAACTATCTTGTCAGGCTCGTCAACTCGTATCATCTTAGGGTTTGGACATTATCATCTCACCCATACTCGCATTAGTAAGTACATGTAACAGTTATGTATTAGTCACAATCATTATATATATATTATTATTATTACCTCTTCTTCTCTGTATTTAATAAAGATAAGTATTATTCTAACTGTCTCTTCATGTGTAGCTAGTTTCCCCTAACATAATCTAACTTATTAAGTATCTAATATAATAGTAGATCTAGTTTTAAGTAGAACCCTCAGCGTTCTTACAGTTCTAAGGAAACGTAGGCCGCGACAAAGCGTGACGGTGCATGGTTGGATATTTAAAAAACGGCCATTTTCGGCTTGACGCAATTATGTCATGACCTTTTTATTGGGTTCATATTTACGGGTAAACTTGATATTTATCGATTATAAAGAAAATATGCGTACGCATGCGGGTGGTCTAATATTGAGCGGGATTAAATTGTTATTCAATTAGTTGTTTGGCGAGATTATTTTTATGACTAAAAGCTCTAAATGCATGTAGTTGCAACTAGGTGATGGCTGCATTTTGCGTCATAAAAAATCACTAGTTATCAACAAAAGTCTAATTTTGCAAAAGCTGATGCAAGCATTAACTGTTTTTATTTTTTAATATAGCCTAAATTATATGGGTTTACTGTTATCCAAAGATATTGATTTTCTTGGATAACTTAACATTTAGAAATGTTACAGTGCGATTAAACCAGTCATTGAAGTAGTCGTATTTAGCGTATAGTATGGAATGTAGTTACAAGCGTTGGGGAGGTAAGATGTCCATGGGCGCTTTGCCCACTGGGTATCTTGCCTCATGTGACTGGGCGTCTTGCCCCATGTGATTGGGCGTCTTGTCTCATGTGATTTGGCAATGCCCCTAACAGTTTAGTACTCAATTATTCTTAAAATATTTCTATCGTTACCTTTGGTCTTCAACGGTTTTCAGACTTGCTTGTATTTATATAGTTTGCTGTATCGACTATTGCTGATCCTAGAAGCCAATGCAGCCTATTTGACTCTTTGATATCGGATTATAATTATTTGCTTGCAGCTGTAAATCATCAGAGATGTCAGTGTACATGAGTTGTCCGTTCAACTGCAATCACAAAGACATCGCAAGAAATCTTTTCATGACCCTGAACGATGCTGGCATCAAGACTTTCTACAACGGAGATATTCCAGAGCGAATGAGTGCGTGGTTAATTTACAACATGGGCCTGCACAATATTAGCTTTTCCATAACAGAGCACAAACTAGCTTGGTGCTTAGAGTTATTTATATATGATGTACTTGACTGTATTTAAGTTTGAATCTCCATTAATTTTTTACTTTTCATTTGTCGTTTCTGTATTTGCTTGTATTATTGTGAATCATCACAGATGTCTGTGTTTGCGTGTTGCACATACGAATGCATGCACGAAGATCTTGGCAGAAGACTGGTCGAAGATTTAAATGACGCTGGGATCGAATGCTTCTATGCTGGTGACATTCCAGACAAAATAAGTACATATTTAACTTGCAACATAGTCGCTTGTGTAAATTATATTGTTGGGAAATTAAAGAAATAATATTTTGTCGGCTGTTTCCAACAAATAAAAATGCTTCGAAAATATTGTTTAGCAGGTTTCTCATAGACCCTAGTAGTAACTACAGTAGGCTCTGTATTTGTACTGATAATAATAGTTGTAGTTGGCGTAGTAGGGTCTAATAGTAGCAATGATAATGGCAACAAGAATATTCCGCTAATGACGAGTCGCTTTAAAAATCAAACTCGACATTTCTACTGCACCCACAGAAACGAATTAGCTTGGACCAGCTTATTCACGTGTGGTTAATTAAAACATAGTCAATAGGCAGAAAATTAAGAAACAGAGAGTCAGGCAGGCAATCGGAAGACTATGGTGGATAGCGATTCGAGTTGAAAGAGAGGAAGGTAGGGGAAAGTGGTGGAATCAGGATCCAATTTGTGAAAAAACAGTGTTTTGAGCGAAAGACCTGTGGAAAGATTGCATGAGGTGAGGAAACATTTTAGCGAATCCGATAGGCTATTTCTCGTGATATTGGAAGGCGTTTGTTCGAAATAGGTCGGATAGCAATATCACTGAAACAATTTGCTAATTTTGGTGATGAAGTGATGGAATCGTACAATTTATATCTCGTACAATTTATATCTCGGCTCCTATTACGTCATCAGTCTCGTTTTATGATATATTTGCTATTTCGCAAATACTCTCACGCTATGATCTGTGATGCTGCGGTATTTATCCAGGAGATGATGTGGGCGACGCCATTGTTGCCGCAATTGACAGATCAGAAGCGTTCATGCCATTAATATGTCGAGAGTTTGAAGGAAGTCTTTCTTGCTGAGAAGGTATGTCTAGTTGGCTTTTGCAGTTGTTACTAAACGCATCGCGTTGCTATGAATATTTGGTACGCACTCTACGAATATTTTGTATGAACTCACTTCCTAGATTTTTGTGCTAGGCAAGGTTTAATTGGCTAACATGAATCCAGACTGAGTTGTAACCCCGATCCAATCATTAATCTGTCTTGTTCTCTTGTTTCTGACACAACTTTCAATTGATTGAAACCTGGCTCATCCCATAGACCTACCTAGGCCTTTGTCATGTAGGACTGGTCTATCAGTGAAGTGGAATACGAATTCATATATAGTCTAATTAGTCTTAATCGTTCGACACTTTGAGCCTACGATTCCAATGGAAATACACTGAGTTACCTGTAGGCATTGATCACATTTATAGCAGCTTGTTTTATTTTCGAATGGCAAACGCCACAAATCTGTTAATTGGAGGTATGCGCATTCTTGGACGAGTGTTCAGATGGCTGGCTAGGGGTCTGGGTGCGAACCTTGCTCTAGGCAGTTACTGGGCACAGACCTTGAACAATTATTTACAATGCTCATCGCAGTCGATGTCCTGTCGCATTGTATGTGCTTCAAACTTTGGAAGGAGGACAATTTCAGTATGCATGTGTAATTACATGTACATATGCATATGTATGTATGGCCTGCATATAGCGTATGTAAACATGGTGTGTATGTGAATGCATCTTATTATATGTATGCTATACATGTATATTTCTGCATGCTTCATATAGGCTATGTCTTATATTCTTCACAGCCCACTGCATTTTCGGACGAATGTATCGTGGTTCACTGTCGCGCAATATCGCTGCTGTTGATTCCAGTTTCCTACATATTTTCTCGTGCCAGTTGTAGGATCGTGGCTAATTTACATTAGTTTGAAGTGAATTGTGACTGTTTTCGATTTTTGACTTCTGTTTAACATAAAACTCACCTATGCCACTCTGTATGAGAAATTGGTGCTTCCTGTCGTTTTGGATCCCCACCATGTCGCCATCACTCCAGAGGGATTTCTTACCGGGAAAAGGATTACTAACATTTCATCACCAGGCAAATACGAAAAGGAATCGCCTCAATTGCTAGACACAATTCGTGCTATGACTCCTGGTGAGCTGTCTGAGGTATCATTGTGAATGGTAAACTATAGAAAAATGTATTGATGGATCCGACGGTTATACCGACCAATTA
This sequence comes from Bimastos eiseni, assembly GCA_959347315.1. NCBI lineage: Eukaryota > Metazoa > Annelida > Clitellata > Crassiclitellata > Lumbricidae > Bimastos > Bimastos eiseni. Next base: position 13,723,422 of record OY365810.1, read on the forward strand.
AGTTTACTCTCCGTTGATGATGGATTTTGGTCTATGAAACCTGTCTAAAATTATTGTGAAAAGTTGGCATGCGTGTTTATGAATGGATATTATGAACAAAGATTTTTAGGGTTTTGTTTACGAATGTTTTTTTAAACATATGGCATGAAATAGGCCCGTTTGAATGGAGCGCCTAAATAAGTTCTTTAGCGATGTTATCATTGAGAAGTTGTTAGATGAGATCACTGACCATTTGCAAGCCTAATGTATTGTCAAACTGACAGGCTGAGAGTCTGGCATTACTCGTTTACTTTCACTAATGTTATTTCGCTGAAATACAAAGCTAACCCACGAGTTATTGTTGTTTCATTCATTCATTCTGAGCATTTACATAGCTCCCCTTCAAAAAACCTACTCAGGAGCGCTTCCAGCCCAGCGACGACTAGAGAAAAAAGACTTTAGGAACTTGAAAAAACTTGACGGTTGGGCATGTTTAGGTCATGCTTATTTAGACAATTTAGATGTGAACAGAATATTATTTGAATATTACACACGATATAGGTTCATAATTACATGTATGTTCATGTCGCATTCTTCACTTGCAGGCAATTTAATATTTCACTGACACAAAGGCATTTTGGTTAAATTCAACTTGTAAATTTCTCCATAGACCATTGCTATCAAGCCTGATGAATTTTTGCAGGTGGCAGTCACAAGCGCTCATCATGTTTGCGATTCAATCTTTGTAACCATGGAGTTGATGTGAATCTATTCTGGTGTATGGGAAACTGCATAAAGTCATTTCTACTACTGAAATAAAACTGACCATTGAATACATTTGCGTGTAATGGTTGAGATAATACCCTTAATGCCATTATGTTCTGCATCGGAATCTCGTATTTGTTTGTTTGCTTATTAAATATAAATGCCTCTAATTTCAAATCAAAACTATTGACTTGTATGGCATTGTGAGATTTTTTACGCTTATCCGTATTTCTTAAGTTTCGTTATCGATAATTCACAGTACAAAATAAGCCAGATGAATTTTTGCTTGGGGTATTACCCTGGCTTCGATTAAAGCACTTTAGTTTGAACAATGGTGATTTTTGGGTTATGAATCTGACATAGTATATTTCTTTCTTGATGTAGAGCAACAGAATATATTTTTGTTGATTGGTCTGTATGACGGTAATTGGCGATTCACATGACCTGAAACAATGCTGAATAGTTTATATTTTGCATTCCAGCTGCAGGCGACCAGGGCAGAAAAGACTCTATGTTGACAGCAAGCAGCCATGATGTTGAAGACGACCAAGACATCAGTGACACTGAATCGACTGACGACAGCCAAGATGACGTCAAGACTGTTGGGTCGGAATCAAATGAGCATGGTGCTTAGCAAGCAGTGAAGAAAATGTTTTGAAGTCGGTGGCAATAAAGACTGGTCAGGAAAAATAATAAATGCATTGCTCTGATAACAGCTGATCACAAATGGTCATTCCACCAATGCTTCCAAACTTTTTGGAGAAGTTTTGCTTAGTTTCTGCGAATGGCTCATATCATTATTTTTATAGATGTCAAGGTCGTTTAATTACCTTTGTAATTGTTGGTCAGTTGTTTAACTTACCGTTTAGATGTGTAATAGAAAACTCTCATAACCAGTTTGAAGGTCGACTGTCTTCCAATATCAAATGAGGCATGATTGGAATGATCCATTGAAATATGATTTGACAATTGATGCCTGTAACCATTTTATTGTTTCATAGCCAGACACTAGGACTGTCTTCCCTACGTAACTGAATTTGCTTCATAATCACCACAATGACAGCCAGGAGGGATGTCTGGAGAAACAATTTTCAATCACACCTCAATCTTTAGATCCATTGGCTATTAATTACTTAGCGCCATTGTTAGATTCTTATAAGGAGGCCAGCGTATACAGTTGAACCTAAAATGCATAGAAGAACTGTATGATGTTTATTAAACGACTAGAACACAGCTGCTACGCGTCTCCTCAGGATTCAAAACATTCGATGACCTTTTGATATCGACACTTCTTCAGCCCATTATGCCTAAACTCAAAGCACAATAAATCGAGTAAAACATTTGATAGCCTCTGTTTTCCATCTCGAAACCACTGCAGCTCAGGAGCACCCAATAGAAATGTTTCAACATTCTCTTAACTTTTCGAAAGTATTTGCTGACGTTGATTTTGAACATCGGTTGAACAACGATTTGGCGTTTTAAGATTTTAAGCTGATGGTTAATTTTGTCTACTTAAACTAGAACGTCGTTCCAAACTCTGGCTTAGAATGTGATTGCACTTGTCAGCCTTTGGAGCAACCTAGTAGTTACGAAGTCACGTATGAATGCACTAATGTCATGGTGAATTGGAAGTCGCTGGCTGATCTGTACATATCTTTTCAAAACGCATATGTGCCTGTGCCTTATCTCTCTACATCATTCACCATCTTTCATACACAATTGAAATTCTTGCTTTATTACAATTATGGCATCAGCTATGTTAGAGTGAATAGCTTCTCTTATGCATGTAGTCTGAAATAATAGGCCTACTCTCTGGAGGTTGTTTCCTTGTTGTTTCAATATTTTCTTTCAAAGTGGACTGTATAATCCATTATTCTCAAATACAGTTGCCTCAATTGTCATTTTGTCTAGAACGTATCGACCATGCAAATATTCTTCGCTTTCTCTGATCAAGTCATTTTTGTTCGTTTTCTTAATTAGTATTAATTAATAAATTCCATCTACATATTATCTATTAAATGCACAAGGCACCGACCTAGAGAGGTAATCTGTGATAGGTTCACAATTTGAAGGAGGTGAGTCTTATAATATCAAGAATGAAATGACATAAGTGACTGAGTAGAGCAGACAAAGGGATAAAATTTCATTAACTATGCTATAATCATCTATAATCATATAATCATATAAATATCAATAATCATTGCTTGCCCACATTGTAACGTCGAGTACATCTGTAGCTAGATCTGCGTTCATTACATCTACCTCTATACTTGTCCAGCCAGTCCGAAAGCCACGATGAAAGCTCGTTCTTTAGATTAGAGCCGTTGTGTATGTTTCCTTGCAAAAACTGTCTTTTGCAAGAGTGGTTCAATGTCTATTCAGCTCAAAGATTCGGATAGGCCTCAATTTAACTGTCTGGTTTATTAGGCCCATCTAGTTCTAACAAATTTACAAGTCTAGCTGTAATAAGGTAGTCAATGCCAATCAAGTGTTGAGATTATTTTGATGACTAAAAGCGCTACAAGTATACAATCAAAATAATAATAATAATTATTATTATTACTACAAAAGTCGAACAATTTAAATAGTGTTATCATAGCTGAACGAAGAAGAATCTGAAGCCAACTGCATTAAATCGTTGGGTGCAGACTGGTTACCTGTGTCAGAAGCCGGCCCAAGTCTTTGATAAAGTCCATTTCATCGTTGCCGTTTCTATTATTAGTATTATTTAATAATAATAACGACCAATAATTTATAAGGCGCCGTAAACGCGGCCATACCAAAGTCACTGATGTCACTAACAGACAACAGCACAACTTTATCAATTTTCATTCACAAAATTATTTAATTGATTGCAAAGTTAGTTGCGTTCGCAGCGTTCAGTAAGAATTGGGAAAACAGTTGACCCGAGTAATTGGTCTTCAGATTTTCTTAGGGAAATTAAACTTGAAGGGAGGTGGAAGTCAAGGTCACTTCGTGCTATGTTATCTTTGCGCATCGACGTGGGTATATATTATTAATGACAGAAGCATCTCATTGGTACTGGAATTATGCAATGACCGTCTTGGACTGCACATGAAGGACACGGGCATCTCCTCGGCTCATCCTATGTCTGGTAACATCAAGTCGCCTTCAAGACCTATACTTGTCCGGTTCATTAACAGAAAAATCCGGAATGAAATATATTCTGCCAGAAAGATGCTAAGAGGTAACCTGTCTACGTTAATGAGCATTTGACCAGGCAAAACTCACTGCTTTTTACCGAGGCAAGGAAATTGCTTAAGCGGAAATCACTGTCCTCAGTTTGGACACGAGAAGAGATGATCTTTGTTCGACGGTCGAACAACGACAAGTCTACAAGGATCGTATCCTCTCAGGATCTGACGAATCTCTCTCGACCAGCCATCGGTTAAATGTCAACGCCCGTCTCCGTACGTCACCTCACCTCCTGATGGGCCTACCATGGAATAATCATCACCTTATTAAGACATGATCCTTCATCGTTATATCTACCATTTTGGCGACGATGTTTTAGTTAATTTCGCCTTTTAATTTCGAGAAGGGATGACCTTTGACAACGACAGGCATACAGGGATCGTATCCTCCCAGGATCCGGCGAATCTCTCTCGACTAACCATCCGTTAAACGGCAACGCCCGTCATCTCATGTCACCTCACCTTCTGATGGACCTACCATGGAATAACCATCTCCTCATTAAGACATGATCCTTCATCGTTATACCAACATTTTGAAACACTTGTACCTATAATATTCCCGATTTAATTGTTTATTATGGGCAAGGCGTTTCATCGTTTTTTCCAGCCTATATATGTGGTCACTAAAATTTTAAGGTCGCAATTTACTGTTATTATTGTCATATCTATAAATCGCTGTGCACTGGTAACAAAAATGATTGCCCTGGCTATGCCTATTGTTGCCAAAAGAGTCTGGCGCCGCCACTGAGAGATGTTAATGAGTAAAAGTGCATCTAGAGTGAAACTGCAGCTTCTAAGCCGTCTGATATCGGCTGACTGTCAAACTTTAAAATTATTAAACTACTCATATAATTGTGCTCTTAAGTTTTAGAAAGTGCAGGGCACGTGCCCCTGCCAGACATATGGTGCCAGCGCCACTGAGCTAAGGACCACCCTAATTGAGCGGTCTTCTTCTCTGTATCAGCCAAATCTTCAGACGACGATTCGTAATTCAGTAGTCTAGTATTCCGTATTCCAGAAACAATGGGCGACGAACTAAGAAGAGTGTTCTCATCACACTCAATTGCGCTGCAGCCAGGAAATTATCAGCAGTTAAATAAACACAGACACTGGTTTACTGATGACAATTCACTGAGCATTGTTTCGCTACTTGATGCAATAGTCATAGATGCAAATGACATTAAACATCTTAAAGAAGAAGTCAATTCATGAAACTACATGTACGTGTGTATAAACAACAAAAGTGGTATTCGCGTTGCCAATTCCACCAACGGACATGGGGTCCATCCAGTACCGGTCGTTCTCCGTCGAGTACCTGAACACTTGGAGCAGCCTTCCACTGGAGCTACGTTTGATCCGAAGCACAAATCCCTTGAACTACTACATTAAGTGTTTATTGATTGAATGATTAGCATCAAATAGGCCAGTGCAACGAAGTACTTTTGTGACATAACTGAAAATGTGCTATTTAAAATGTCATTATGCATACATACTTACATTCACACAAACACACACAGAAAATAAAAAACTGACATCAGTTAAAATGTGCGTAATTCGTTCCTATGTTTGTAATCACACTGCGGTTTGTCAGTTTGAAATTAAACGAAACTATTATTATTGTAATCTATTGTAATGTGATGTAATCATCATGCATTTTTATAGGGTCGCTCGAATCTTCAGCGCTCTCAACGGGTGTATGTGCGTGGGCAAGGAAACAGAAAAGTCTTATGGCGTCTCCGAAACTGGCAAGGTGATATGGTCAAAAATACTTAGGGCCTCTGGAAGACAGTTATAAGCTTATTATTAATAATTATAACGATTATTAACAGTCCTCATATATTACCACACAATAAAAGATATGTCAATATCATAAATGTATATAAATCACAATCAGACTTTAATTAATCCCTCCCAGGGATATTTCTCTTTATATAACATGTAGAAAAGCCATAGACATATGTACATACAGTGCATACATGTAAGCTATGTTACGTACTTAATTACTTATGCGTAAACTGTGATGTAGCATATTACAGAGTAGGAAATATAATACTGCATAGATATCTGTCATTTTTGCACATGGGCAAGACATTATCCTCAAAATATGTCTAATGTTTTAAAATAAAATTTCATTACTCACGTGATAGTTAGGCTACAGTTAAAACGCAGCATCACTTGAAAAAGAAAGATGCTTAAGCTTACAAATGGAATAAAGAGATCTGAAGGTACAATACGTGCACCACTGACTACTTGCGCTGGTTACAATTTACCTTGTTTATCTTCAAAGGTGGCAAGGACTTGTTTGCTAGTTGGATTTCGTTCGTAGGTCGTGATTTTTCCGCCACCTCTGTTTTTGTTCTCCAGCAAAAGTCGTAAGACAGAGAGCATGTCCATCGGAACGTTCTCTATGATGATGCTTCGCGACCACTGATCCAGGTTCTTCGCGATCGATTCGTCAATACTCTCTGGGGAACTGCATACAAATGTACTTAATTATTCAACTACTACATTATAATATAATATTGAATGTGCTGTACATGCCAAATACGCTTAAATCTGACATAATATGGGATTACCTGCATGAAAATAATATACGCAGGGAGGTATATTGCAGTGTATTTGGCATGTACAAACTTGTAAATACAATACGGCCGCAAGAGGGGGCGGCACTTTGAGTACCAGGACAATTTTCGTCGAGTCAGCTATTAGTTCGTGTGGTACAGAAGACGTTGTGCTACCTAACTTAGTTAGTTAGGTCTACGCGATGCCAGAAGGCCTCGGCTACTAGTTGACAACGAGATAATTGTTTTATCAACACTACTCGTTTGGTCACCGTCCGACGTGGGCAGACAAAAATGCTATTTACGTGACTTCCTTGAGTGATGACGTTGTAGCATTTGACGTACCGTAGTGCTACCTATGATCACCACGGTGCTTCATTGGGGCTAGCTTATTACGTAATTAATTGCTAGTTTGAGTTGATTTATCTTTTGAATTATTTCACACTGGGAGTAATGAAGTATTGAGAATAGAATTACATGTATGTTGCACTGACTATTGCAGTGCTCTCACCGTTCAATAGACTTATCGAAATTGCTAAATTGTCGGTTTTGTGCTTGAAACATAAAGTCCCAGAATATCAACATGACCAAGACACCCTAATAATAAAATTAGGGGTTCGATTAAAGTTTTTCTAGCATCAATACAAATGGCGCCAGCAGCTAAATAAAATAAAATGAATGTCAATGAAAGACAATGTTAATTGTGCCAAGGGAGTTTGTCTGGTTCACTTGACATAGGACCGATAGTTATAATATTATCCTAATTAAGGCCGTCGCTAAAGAGTGGGTGTATAATCAGTCTTCGTCAAGTCTTAACTACAAACTTGTGCTCAATTGAGCATAAATTAAGGGAAAGCACATGTTGCTTATCTGTAGGCGTCAACTTATTAAGTGAATGAAGATTAATGGCACTATGGTTGCTTACCTCCACTTTCAATTCTAAACTTTATAGATCGCTCTTTTGATTCACTGATTGTCAACTCGCCCACTGTATTCTTTGATTTGCATTGTTTTCAGAGGTATTCAAAGCCTGAAGAGTGAAAAGCGACCGTATCACAGCGAAAACAATATCCAGTGCAGTTTACTGGAAGTTTTTCCAACTCACTTGCTCTCGTGTGCATTTGATCGACAGCTCTACAAATATCCACCGGTGATCCTTGGGAGAAAAGATCCTCAGAACAACTAGAGTAGCTGTCAATCATTACTTTGAATCTTTCAACATCCTCTCTTGTGTTTGCAGCGGCTTTTAAGTTTCTTTCTCTTACCAATTTCAGTTTGTTGAGTAATATTTCTGGATGCTCGTCTATCAACCTTTTCAGTTTTGTACCAGTGTCGTGAATCGCTTCTTCAGTTCTCGAAATTTTTTGTTGAAATGTTTCCTTGTATTCATCTAGGTTTTTCTCAACTGCTTCACATTCTTGAAGTCTGATTGTTACTTTTTCCAAGTAATCTTTCAGTTGCTTCGTAAATAGTTCGGCAGCTTTTTCAACATTTACACATTTGTGAGACTGGTGACTCTCAACACAATAGATTAAACAGATGGCTTCTTTATCGTCGTGGCAATACATCTTAATGAGCTCCTTCGGATGATGGACACAATAACTGTTGCGAATGGTCAATTCTTGCGCATTAAGCTTCCTTCAAAGTTCGACGATTTTATGGTTTTGACTGAACTTTATTTTCTTGTGAGATTTGCTGCAGCGTTCGCAAAGAATTTGTTCACAATCAACACAATACATTTTTCCAATCAGTTCTTCCCCTTCAAGACGGATATTACATATAGCTTCATTTACTGGAGATATCGTTAATTTTCCAATTTCCACCATTATTCCATTAAAGAAATTACTTGGCAAATTACACAAACCCCCATTTGGAATTGCAAATTGATTTCTACAAATTGGACATTTGAGCTGATCACCAGGTTGCTTGTCTTTCCCATAGGTTTCTAGGCAACGTAAACAGAGGGTGTGAACACATGGAAGGATTTTTGGACTTGTGGAGATCTCTGCACAAATGAAACATTCTGTCATGTCAAAAATTTTGTCCTGAACTTTTAGCCATCGGAGAAACTGAAAATGCAAAATCAATTTAGAAAAAGTCAAAGCACGTAGGATATAAGTTAATATGATCGTAGGCCTAATATGATACTGGGATTGCTTTTCCAGCTGTGCATAATTTTTTTTGGTGAGATTATAGGCCTGTAATTGTGGACAGTAGAGGTCTTGGGCATAAACGCAAGTTAGGATAAATGTAATCTCACAGTTCCTAAGTATTCCAAAATTTATACACTTTTATGACCACCTATGGCCTAGACCCAGTTTTCATTTTAATATATAAAGACTTTCTGAACGAAATCCTCTATTAGTTCTAAATGTGCCTCTGCCCGTTTGAATGGATGCCACGCCTTTTAGTGTGCTCTCGTACCGATCGTTGTCATTGTCATGATTGATGTACTATGAAATGCGTTAATAGGTGCGGTTCTGTTCAAAAGATGCCTAAACATGTGAGTAAGGGTTCTTATCAATTTGAAGAACAAGGCTTGTAGGAAATGCAAATACCACAGTGGTATTCAGAAACTGAGTCTAGAACGTCTGTGCATAAATCTACAAATCTACAACACAACTAAATCATCTGGACTCATCACAAGCCTCGAAATTCGTCATAAGGTTTTGAGCTTCCAACTTGTGCTGAGAGAGGCTTGAACTACTTTAACTTTCGATTTCAATACGCAGGCCATCGATAAAGCAATCCAATGATTTAAAATTACGTCCCTATGTCGTAGTTATTTCTTACCCGTAAAATTTAAGACGGATAGATCAGTGTAGTTTACCAGATTGCGTTGATTTTTGCAAAAAATCTCCTGTAATTATCACGGTTCACAAGCAAGAAGGACCTTTACCAGCCTGTCGACTTGATAGGGCGAAATCTTCAATTAGTCCACTTTCTACTCGACTACATCGACTAAGTGTGGAACTATATTACACGGAGGCCTACACAGAAATGTGACGCATGTGACAACACGCATTCATCGTATAAGCCTGTGTGTATATTGAATAATACCAATTTTGCATTTTTTGGTCAAGACTAGGCCTATTAATATTGTGTTCCACGTGAATTTTAACACATAAATCAGGCAATGAAACTTTATCAGCACCGGTGACCACCGCAAAGGGAAATTTACAGGAATCTAAAGATTAGGCCTACAAAATCATAGCATTCAAAAGCATGCTATCGAGCGAGTTGGTCATCAAGAATTGACATGCCTTAGCTATTTTCGCATAAAGAGACGCTCTGAAAATCTGCGCCCGAGGGATTCAAGTAGGCTGACAAATTACCTCGGGGCATTATGGACGCTAAACAAAGCCGGTGTCGCGTGAGTTCCATTATCTATGCTATGGTAAAATATATAATCACCGCTTGCCCACCATCACCGAGTTCAACATCTGTAGCTAGATCTGCGTTACACTCTATACTAGTCCAGCCAGTCCAAAGGCCACGATGATAGACTAGTACTTTAGATAAGAGCCTTGTGTGTATTTCCTTGCAAAAACTGCTTGGTGTAACAATGCTTCAAAGCCGAATCCGCTCAAAGACTCGGATAGGCTTCAATTTAACGGCCGTTTTTTTTATCTAGTTCTAAAAAATTTACAAGTATAACTATAACATGGTAGTCAATTACAATCAGGTGTTTGTGAGGATATTTTGATGACCGAAAACGCTACATGCATATAATAATAATAATAATAATAATAATAATAATAATAATAATAATAATAAAACCATCTGCGAAAACTAGTCATTCCAGAACAATGCCCCCTAATTTTTTGAATCCAGAGGGATCATATGTACCTCGGGGGAAAAAATAATAATAACAATAATACTAATAATTATATAATAATAATTATAATAATAATAATTATTATTATTATTATAATAACAATAATAATAATACTGATTATATAATAATAATTATAATTATAATTATAATAATTATAATTTTTTCCCCGAGGTACACATGATCCCTCTGGATTCAAAAAATTATGTTATTATTATTATGGATTATTATTATTATTATTATTATCATTATTATTATTATGGTCTTCAATGTTAATTAATGGTGATGTCGTCCGGAGTAACCCTGCTCGTTGGACTTCTGAGCAGCGAAAGTTCCCTTGAGAGCAACTGTGTTGTAGCGTTGAATAGTCATCGAGATGCGCTTGTAGAGGAAAGTCGTCTCCCTCTGCTCCAAGTGACGGCGATCAGTCTGTGTCCCAGTTCTGAAAGGAAGCTTTGGCCTTCGGAATTGATGGGGCCAAAGGTTTCGAATGCCACCGGTGTGAAGACGTACGTGGAAGCTAGCTCGGCATATTTCTGAGTTTTGAGGTTCGCCGCCCTCTCGGCCGCAGCGCCCGCTCTTTGTGATGTTTCTGGCAGATACGACGTTGCCATTGTATCTGAGACGGTCGCGTCCCATATCAAACACAGCCCCGCCCGCCGTGGTATATGAGTGAGTCCGTCTGGTCTTTTACCATCAGATCGGGTCAAACCCACCGGCTCTTTGACAGTGGGGATCCCTGCACGGAATTATTATTATTATTATTATTATTATTATTATTATTATTATTATTATTATTATTATTATTATTATTACTATTCATCATTGGCATTGCCAACGGATCTGTCATCATGCTATCTGGGTCGCCGTTTGTCAGTGGACTGTAATCTTGACATGGTGCCCTGAAAAGCCACCGCATTGAAACGTTATTATTATTATTATTATTATTATTATTATTATTATTATTATTATTATTATTATTATTATTATTATCAATATTATATATTAATGGTAATGTCGTCCGGAGTAGCCCTGCTCGTTGGACTCCTGAGCAGCGAAAGTTCCCTTGAAAGCAAACTGCGTTGTAGCGTTGAATATTATAATCATCGAGATGCGCTGGTAGAGAAAAGTCGTCTCAATATTTATTATTATTATTATTTTATTATTATTATTGGCGCACCCATAATAATAATAATAATAATAATAATAATAATAATAATAATAATAATAATAATAATAATAATAATTACTGCGCTTGGAGCAGTGAAGGACTGCAGATCATCTCAGAGTTGGGTAGTCGAACGAGTGCTGCAACCCACGATCCAATGGAGACGTCATTTCTGTTCCAACGTATCTCGGTTGTTCTTCAGCGTGGGAACGCCGCCTGCCTCTTCGGGACATTGCCAACACTCACTTAGCTCATCATGGGCGATAACAGCATAATGTGAAACATATATAATAATAATAATAATAATAATAATAATAATAATAATAATAATAATAATAACGACAATTTATAAGGCGCCATAAACGCAGACATACCACGGCAAGTTCCTAAGTGATGGCTGCATTTTACGTCATTTAAAGTCAATGATGTCACTATCAGCACTTCATAAATTTAATAGATTGCCAAGTTAGTTAGTGTTCGCAGCGTTCAGTTAGGATTGGGAAAACAGTTGACCCGAGAAATTGGTCTTAAGACTATCCTAGGGAATTTAACTTGTTAAAATTAAAATTATTATTGAAAGGAGGTGGAAATCAAGGTAACTTCGTGCTATTTTATCTTTGCGCATCGACGTGAGTAGGCTTATATATTACATAGTTAAGAAGACATGTTTGAATTTTCCGAATATTTGTCTTCATCGCTTGTGTTCATTATGTTATCATTTTAGCCTATGTTACGAGTGTTAAATTAGCATTCATCATCGACCTTGTAAACATCTCAGCTCAGCGGAAAATGTTTAGTCATCAAGACAGTCTTTTGTCTGCAGGAACTGTAATGTTTATGAACACTAGATTAACTTTTAAATCGGCCTACATGTAGATGCTTAACCTTTAAACTGGTTTTCCCGTTGTTTCAGTTGCTCAGAATATTGCTGTTTTCGGTGTTTATACGTTCACTTTTTCATGCATGACAGCCAGCATTTACAAGCTTTACCCTGGTTGCATATATCTCCAAATTCCCATCTTCACTCTTTGCCACAACCGCTCAATACAAAATAACATAACCCCAATATAATAAGAGCTCTAGCCACATGTTGCCTGAAAATAACCCTAACCCAATGCACCACAATACCTCTAACATAATTATTCCTAAAATATTTTGATCGTTACCTTTGGTCTCCAACGGTTTTCAAACTTGCTTGTATTTCTATAGTTTGCTGTATTGAAAATTGCTATTTCTAGTAGCATATATGCAGGCCTGTTTGACTTTTTTTATATCGGATTATAATTATTTGGTTGCAGGTGTAAATCATCAGAGATGTCAGTCTATATGAGTTGTCCGTTCGACTGCAGTCACAAAGACATCGCAAGAAATGTTTTCAAGACCCTGAACGATGCTGGCATCAAGACTTTCTACGATGGGGATATTCCGGAGAAACCAAGTGCGTGGTTAATTTACAACATGGGCCTATGTAATATTAGCTCATCTGTGAAAGAGCACATATGGCTGGAAGCTGGTAGTATGATATACCAGTTTCCATTCCATTGAATTCATAGCAAGTTCTGTGATAAGTGACTTCGTAGAATGATGGCCCATTGAGACTGGACAACTTTAATTGGTTATAACCAATTATCTCTTTGTGTGATAATAACACAAAATAAGGGTGTTCACCTACTCGCAAGGTTTGAGTTTGCAGGTTTGAACTGTGGGGTTGAAAACTGTTCTCTTATCCCGACTAGAATTTTCGTGGACCCGAAACCGGAATACGGGCTAAAATATAGACAGTAACTGGATTTTCAGTCCACGAACTTAATTCTTAACTCTGTTAAGCTATATTAAGTCACTGAAAGCTGATCATGGGGGTTTCTTGACACCAAGGTAATTTGTGAAAATTGACTGACGGGGTTGAAAAGTGAACTTGGCATACGGCAAAATCATCTGGGCTTCAAAATGTGTCTGACGTCTTCTCGGAAACAGGACATCCAAACACTTGATAAATTTAGTTCAGTACAAGCTGGATTCATTCAAAATTTGTTTTGTATCATAATCAGTTTACCACTGCATTTCCAAATGACTTTGGCATGAACTCAGACGTTCATTCTTATTACACTGGAACAGCTGGTTAATACCCCAGAGTCAAATTTGCTCGTAGAAACACTTGCAGATTTTCTGTGAGAATATCTGGTCAAACCATTTGGAATGCTCTCTCCGTAAACGTTCTTACTGCATCCAACCTCTTCTAATTTAAATAACTGTTGCATGTATAATTAATGAATAAAAACAATCCGATAAAAATGTTTTAAATCTAAATCTGTGGTTTCATTATTTACGGCCATAAAATATGATCACTACCTCTACGAATGTTTCCTAATGTAGGCCTAACATATTTAGCAAGATGTCTGTTACCAGGCTTTTAACAGCCTCAATCATATATCGCTTCAGTGGTACATTTAAGCCTACATATAACAGGTAGGTGGCACTGTTTCAGCTGGATTTTGGTCTCTTCTGGTCCTCCCATGTATCCAATATTTACTTTGTATTTATATTTGTTAAAAACTGACGTTTGATTTGGATGCAATAAAAGCTATGTAGGCCTATAGATTATATATAGTATGCATCTATGCATGTATGTGTTCTTATATGTATGCATGTATATGCATGTGTTAGGCTATGTGGGTGTGAATGTAAGCATGCATCTAGGTGTGCATGTATGTCTTGTTTTGTATAGGGGCCTATGTATAATATACAATTGTACATTGCATGTTTGCTTTACATGTTGTATGTATTGTATGCATTGTATGTCTATGTGTTACATGTGCGTTTGTGTTGTATGTGTGCATGTATTGTATGTAATCTTCTACCAGGCTTTTACCAGCTCATACAAGCCAGATATTTAAAGATTTTTTTCGTAGTTTAAAAATTTCTCAGATTAATAAATCACAGACATGTGAATTCAGGTTTCGCTTTGCTAACAGTTTGTTACCAACCGCCTTTAAAGATTATTTCATCTGCATGTCTGACCTGCATCCTCACCATACCAGAGCGAAACAAGATTATCGAGCGGAATTTGCTAGAACCAATTCTCGTCTATTTTCGATTAAATGCACTGGCCCGACTGCTTGGAGCAATCTGGCTCCAGATATTCGCCACGACGCCATCTGCCTACTTTATATTTATTTTAAAGTTATGGCGCTAAGATCTAATGGAGCTATATCATGCATAAAATTCAGGGCCGTATCGACCTATAGGCCTAATTGCGCCCTGTGCCTAGCATCAATCTGGCGCCCCACATTTTGAAAATAGTGCATTTTATGGAAAAAGTTATTCTATCATGAAATTTGTGCCCTTCTCACATTTGCGCCCTGGGCCACGGCCCCGCTGGCCCCCTCGGTATGGCCCTGCGCATAATTCTTTCTTTATTATATTGATTGTATCATTGTTCTATTTTTTTGTCGAATTTTGTCTATTTTATTGTTCCTTAATTTCCATTTTGTCGCATTTGTGTTTACGGTTTTGTTTGCTATGATCAATATAAAAAAATTAATTATTACAATTGTTTACGTTACATTCTAATAGAAGCGACTCACTTTTCGATTAGTTTAGTTTAGTTTAGTTTTAGTGTTGTTTAACTCGCTTCTAGTTAAGAATTAATGTTATAATTTATTTAGGTGGCCCTACCCAGCGGGACTATTGATTGTATTGGTGTTGCTGATTGATGAAAAAATAATTTGTACATTCTATTTGGTTTCAATGGCTGCAATAAACGAAGTGAATTGAAAAAAAGACATACACCTATTTGTTTACATATGTACGTCTGATTTTCTTCGAAGTAGGCCTACTCTGCGATTCCGGACGAATGTGTTTTATTGTATTTACGGATTTCTCAATCGTCTCTCATTGTATAAACTAATCTGAGGAGCTCCTGTTCGAAATGCAACGCGTGCAAATAGGAGTATCATCGAAGAAGAAGTAGGCCCTACCGTTGTGGCTGCTAATCACGAAGGTACCGTAGTCGATGTATTGTCTCCTCTTCCATGGTCTGAAATTCTCACTTGAGACCCATATAGTGCCCACATATGTCTCATCAGAGGCTCTTGAAATCTGGGTAGGATCCGTTCACCTTTGCTAGCAGCTCTGGCGTGCGTGAGCATGGCTGATTAGCATGATCATTATTAGGCCTATTGTACATGTATTGACTTTGGCTGTAAACGTTGCCTTTTTGCGTGTAACACAGACCTCTTCTCTGCCTTATCACGAGACAAGTGTGTCCTACCTGTCGTTGTGGACGGACGTAGTGTCCTTAGCACGCAAGTCAGAAACTTGCTTTCAGGGACACGGGTTCTTGATCTGTCCACACCGGATGCATGCGATATCGAATTACCGGATGTCATGACAACAATCCGAGCCATAATAACAGGTGAGCCGTTGTATGTATCAATATGGTTGGTACTTGGTAGGAAATATGTAAATCTGTCAATTAAGCGTTGAGAACAGAACTTCTTCAAACATATATCGAGATTAAGAGTTGGCCTTCACGTGTGTGTATTGTGTAACCATTAGGGCTATGTTCATATACGGAACACATGTTCCGAATTGGCCGAGACAGTCCCGGAATTGATCAAAATGTTCCGCGTCCCGGGCAGGTTTATTCCGAGACAATGTAACGTCCCGGAATGGTGTTTCTATGATCAAATATGTAGAAATTGCCATTTTAATTTTCTAATTATTTGACAGTAGAAATAACATCCAGTGCCGAAGTTAGTCTCCCTTTCGCCTTCAGGTTTAGCTTTTCAAGGCGCCCCTTTCAAACTGCGAAAATGACAGAAGCATGTTAATTCTATGCAACCAACCAATTTGGCGGCCTCTAAAACGATATTAGCCTACATTCGATCTCCAATAGATGCTAATAATTTGTCTAATCGTAGTTATAATCGTCAACTTCAAACTTATAAAGTGCCACGCGAAAGCCAAGCGCAGGGCCCCAATTATTAACGGTTGTCCATGAGGGCAGTCCAAAATCCGAACGAGGTCCGATTCCCGCTGCCAGAGGGTGAGAGGATGAATAGTAGGTGTCAATGTGGATTTTTAAGAATTGGAAGGTGGAGGATCGAATGAATCGGGGTAGGAATTCTTGAAGAGGTCAGACTTCAGTTGTGAGTGGAAAATTCGAGAGATGATAGAAGATTCTGGGGTTGATAACGGTCGTTGAATGTCAGTCACATTGGAGGAACCGAAAATATCGAGAGGGAGATAGACGTGCTTTTGAGGGACATAGTGCAGTGTGGGAAATGGCTCGGCTGGAAAGCTTGAGATAAGAAGTGACCGGGGGTCGAGATAGACTGAGATAGGAGGTTGATCGGGTAGGACGAGTTGACTAGGTGATGAAGAGTACATGAACACATTTGAACTTACAGTCGGACCATGGTTGGAAGTTGTAGGTTGGTGACAGGATTTTGTGGTGGATATACTGTATGATTTTTAGCCAACGTCGTGATTTTAAGATAGGAGTGACATGATAGTGACATGATGCTTCCCGGAAATTCTGGTAGTAGCTTGGTTAAGGAAGTTTTGGATAAGTTGTAGTGTCTTGAAGTGAGTGGATGCGAGGTCGAGGTCCTATTTACATCATCGCCGTAGTGCTGCACTCTGGCTGCCATTATTGGCTGTAATTTTCAAAATTATTAACTTACGTGATCATATGTACGTGCCATTTTTATTTGTGAAATTAGAGTTTATAATTATAAATCTTCAAATAGATGCTTTTAGGTTAAAAATCTTGAATTGATTTTCAGTTGAGTTATTGCGCAAGTAGGCCTATAGCGATCATCCAAATGAACCCAGCTCCTAATTGAATTTGATAGCACTTTAGATAGGAGAAACTGTGATGTCCCGCCGTCCCGGAATGGCAGAAATGAAATGTGGTCATGCTATGTTCATAGAGTTCAAAATATCGTCTTAAATCTCATGAGAGTATTTTCAAAGGCATTTGCGCTAAAAAAGATCAGTTTTCAGTGACTATCGCAAATTTGCCGAACGAGGCATTTTGGGAGAATAGAATGCCAGATCAGAAACTTTTCTTTAGCGTTAAAGTATAATTAAATACTTTAGAAATGTGCTGCATGACTTATTCACGTGAGTTGGCCTCTG
Source organism: Bimastos eiseni (assembly GCA_959347315.1). Taxonomy (NCBI): domain Eukaryota; kingdom Metazoa; phylum Annelida; class Clitellata; order Crassiclitellata; family Lumbricidae; genus Bimastos; species Bimastos eiseni. Next base: position 13,741,089 of record OY365810.1, read on the forward strand.
TGTAAATTTAGATATGTAAGCGTAGAGGTTAGGTGCCTATGTGATGACTCGAACCCGCAGCTTAACTAAGAGTAACGGTTATCTGTGGCTATCGCTATCTGATAGCGGCGCTCTATAACCGAATAGCTGAAGTTTATGCTACCACATGTCAATGACGTAGCGAGGGAAAGCCTAGTCACAAACAAGATAAGATCTTCCACTAAGGATTTAATACAAGCAATTCTAAACTATATAAAAGTAATACGATGAATCTTATTTAACATGAAACATTACAATGTTCGTAAGAAATGTCTTTCAGCATTATAACTGAGAATCACTTAGAATCATTTAATCACTTAGAGAATCACTTAGAATCATTTAAAATCCTTGACGAGCTCCACTCCGGCGATTTTACATCATAAATGATCTCTTAAGGAAATATATCGATTGCTCCATCTACAATGTATACCAGATTATCAAAAGCCAATAAAGAAGGACCCGACGACCCATAATTTTACGTTCACTTGTTAATTTTTAGTTGCGGCTACGGCTGCTGCTAATGTTCCCTCTGGTGCAAGAATTGCGTCAACTTCAGAAGACCAGGACATGAGCGACGACGACGAAGACAATCAGGATGATGCTATGTCAGCTGATGACAATGGTGGTTATAATGATGAGGAGGAGGAGGAGGAGGAGGAGGAGGAGGAGGAGGCGATTCCAGACGACGACCACGGTGCCTAGCCAGCAGTTGTAGAGGAATGGATTTGGCTTTGTGGGCATGTGGGATAAAGACTAGTCTTGAAAATAACAACTGAACTATTATGATAACAGCTCTACCCGTTGTGATCATTTCATCAATGCTTCCTGGACGTTGAATCAGTTTTTGCTAAGTTTCCATGAATTTCTCATATCGTTTCCCGGGTTCCTATGTATGTGTTTTATAATTTCACTTACTGTTTTAGTTGTAGGGCAGTCATTTACTTGCACCCGTTTAGCATCAGTTTAGTTGTGAGTAATTTGACAACTTGCTTTTATAGGAATGTTTAACAGAGAACATTACGCGAATGCATGCGTGCATGAACTGTGTTAGTGTATTTATTTCCAAGCGATAATTTATTATAGTCATTCACAATTTTAAAGAAATAAATCAAAATGTAATTTGGCACATAGGTAATTTAAATAATAAGTTTGTCTATGAATGATATGTCATTACAGGACAACATCAAACGCCTTAGCCTCACACTTATAAACTCATCCATGCTTATATGTACCTACAGCAACTTTGCCTTAATAATAATCATAATAGCTATGGAGTCGCCTTTGATTGCATTTCAATTGTCAACTGTTGATTGGAATTGGTTGTATATGACTGTGAAAAACTGCTTCTACATTGTTCATCATCTTTTTATGCAAACTCGCACTTAACGGTTTTGATAAAAACTGTCGTACACAGCATGATATCCAGGCTTTAAAGAGCGTTTGACCCTTTCACTGCCACTGTAATCGACTAATCGCGCGGGTTATAAAACATTGCCCTCTAGAAGTTGTTTCTGTGTCATACCAATGGAAGTTTTCTTGCAGCATCTCTACAGTATTCATCATAATTTGCAAAGGAACCCAATTGTCATTCAACTAGTTCTATTAAAATAGTACTATAATGGGTATCGCGTCAATTGATCCCGTCAATTGATCCCCACGTCAGTTGATCCCCACGTCAATTGATCCCCACGTCAATTGATCCCCACGTCAATTGATCCCCTGCCTATTCGTCGTAAATGAATCTCAAGGTTGCTCGTCACAGACTTGTAGCTGAGACCGTTAGTAAACAAACAATTGATTTTACAGATTTGGAAAATAACAAAGCAATGCCCAGGGTTCATGTCACTCGTCCAGGACGGACTATATGATATTATTTGTACATACCGATATCTGGTCTAAATACACTTACAAACTCACCCGGCGCCGAATTGTCCGTCGCCGAATTGTCCGATCACCGTATACAGTACATCTGAACCGCTATTCTCTGTCCTCACACACAATGCATTCATCATTTGCTGAGAAATCCACAGATCTCATTATTGCATTACAAGTTCTCTTGGATTTATTTGTAGTCTTGTCATCGTCTTCATCGCTAGATTCCTCGCATTACATTGCAGCTAGTTCACCATCTTCGGTATTATACTGCCATCTGTTTCAGATAGGAGTGTAATATCCACTAGAGCCTCACGTAGGCCTAGGGGCCTAACTTGCCTTTGACAACAACTGCATTTGAGTCTTGTTTTTCTATGGCGTGTCAGTCAGTATGACTGCTTGTCTCTTCCCAACACTTGTTCTGCTTGTGCTTCTTTCTGATGCCCTTGGATGAGAACGAACCCGTTCTGGAGAAAAATCTGTAGCTCGCTTATTACAGGAGAGCTTCTGGAAGTTCGATAGGCCTACAAGTTAAAGGCTGTCCGAACTTTTTGCTGCCTAATGTAGGGGAGACCGAGGATGAATGTAAACAATTTAGAATTTCACCCAATTTAAATCGAATTTCTCCTCGTGTAACTAACTGCGGTGTGTCAGTTTTGTCTAATAAACGAAGAAATATATACAGACAACCTCAAAAATGACGGAGAGAATCCTAGATCGTATAATAGTGTTACAACCGACCCCACTCGTACATGGTTCCAGTTTTTACTTCATATCTGTGGAAATTGTCAACTTCCAATAATATCGCTTACACATATATAATAATAATATCGCTACTTGAATAACAACTTGTCAACTCATAACAATCAGTAAGAATGTAATACGTGAATACAGTGAGTGATGAGAAAAATAAGAACAAAATCTGAAACTCATTTTTTTGGTTAATTTTTTTTGTTTTATTAATAACAAATTTATTTCTTAATATTTTGCGCAGAGCTCTTTGTCACGTTGGTTTGTCGAATTGAGCTACCGTTATTTCCGCATTAGGTGGTTCCCTGCTATCTAGTAACGACGCTATGATGCTTGTTACATTCAACCTGTGTTGCTTTCGACCTCGGTCTCCCCCACTTATTAAACCATTTTGACGGACAAATCTAATTCAATGACAATAAGGTTTGAATGTTATTCTTCTGGGCTTTCAAGTCTAACTTTAATTAGGCTATATTAAAATAATCCTTTCTTCTACATTATTTTTAGGTGATTTAGAAAAATTATAACCCATAGAATAATGACGTCCAAATATTATGAGCTTCGTTGCGTAATACTTAGACCTAAAGATTGCGTCATAATAGCAACGTTACTTGACAACATTCTCATAACTTAAGCTGAAATGTAGCAGTTGCTGGTTAGTTGTAGAAGTTTTGAAGTTCCAACAGCAGACAGATAATAACAAAGATGGAGACGTGATAAAATCCTTGCATCTGCTTACCGTTATGGACAAATCCTCTGAAAATCTTGGCCAGTAGAAGCAAATAAGGAATGCTCTCCGACGTGATTGCGGTAATTGTCGGTATGTTTTACTGGTCCTTGGAGATCTTTGATCAATGTTTCGACGCCTTTTTCCAGATCAGGCCCTTTCGCTATTTCAACGTAGTCACGGAGGTGATAGACGGACCCAACCAGAAAGATGTGGCCAACAATGCTCCACCAGTGGAAGACGACTACTCCCCTCTCCTGGCCAGGGACCTCATGAAAATGAAGAAAGACGAATAACCGAAAATATTGGTGGTAGGACTAAGCGGTGTCATTATATTCGTCTTATAAAGTCATTATGCAACAACAATGCTGGCTGGCATCGTCATCATCATCATCATCATCATCATCATCACCATCACCATCACCGTCACCGTAACCAATACCACCACTTCCACCACCACCACTTCCACCACCACCACTTCCACCATCATCATCATTATCATCATCATCATCTTGGTCGTGATTACTGCAAGTCGATGTTAACGTTTACTGTAAATATGCGCTAACAGACTGTGACGGCATATAATAGGATCGATGGTTGGCGAAGCTTGGAAAAAGCTTTCTGAAAATGAGCGAAATACAAAATGTCATTGCAGAACACTGTAATACACTGTTGCAAAGACAGCAAATATTGGGCCATCAGGTCCTGTTCTATAGGCACAAACCAAATGTGATCACATTTTTGTTGAAAAATGTCGTTTCTTCTGTTAATATAGAGTAGTGATATGGAGCCTATAGACCTGAAAATTAAACTGAAGAGATTACGCATAGCACAGTATTGTACACGCAAGTGAGGTTCCCAGGCTAATTTAATCAACGATGACCCTTAGAATACAAGATTGCCACCTCTAACAGAAACACTCGCACAGACCTAAGTTAGCTTACAAGCACATGAGAAAAGAAATTATTTGTTATGTTTTCAAAAAGACCTTCGTTGGGCTGGAGTGTATTACGCCTACACCGTATGCGTGTTAGGTACGTCTATTTATTTTCTTGGTCGATGATGATGGGGTCTTTATCTTTAAAGGTTATGTTTTTGTGTCAGTAAGAGAAGATCTATGTAGGAGACAGACGAGATATACAGGTATAGGCATAAAACAAAGTTTCAAAAGATGTAACGAAATCCCATGATTGTTCCGGTTGAACTACGTCTCTGGCGAGCAGCAAATTGCGTAGGTGAACATAAGCGGTATGGTGATGCAAAATATATGATACTGATCTTCCGGTGTCTTTTGGTGTGGAAGCAATAAGAGACCTAAGCTTGTACGGGGCTCCAAACAGCATTTTTGTGGTATTCGGCGATAGTATATGAAGTCCTAATATTGTGTTATTTGTTGTTGCTTTAAAGGCGTACTTTACACTACGTTCGTTGTGATGATCTTGCGCTTGATTTGCAAACGTCAGCGTCCGATAATTCCCGGAAACGGACCCCCACCTACAAACATCAGTGCATTTGATTTATACAGCTTTCCAAGTGGTAGCAGTGCACTGGGAATGCTCGCCAGCCGTTTCCTTACCGCTAACTACTCCGATGGAGTCGTGACGATTGTAGCGGTCGTCATAGTACTGCTCATCGCTCTCTCTGTCCTCAGTCGGGGCCGCCATTACGTGCTCGACGTTCTTGGCGGATGGGTCATTGGTCTCGTGATCTTCTGCATTTCAAAGCGTACCTGGATTCCAGCGGAACGATGTGATCGTTTGATGCGAGGAATACAGGAGGCTTCGCATATTTAAATACGATCATCATTCATGTATCTGTTTCATTCTGTTTAGATAACAACTCATTAGTAGAAAATTTCATAAAGACTTTCAACATAAAATACGAACTTAGATTGTCATATATTAGACCGTGAAAAAACTCAATGCTCTAATACATCTCGATTGTAAGGGAAATAATCATCGTAAAAGTCGTTGGTCATTTTCGATTGTTACGAATAAAACACTCTTGATCGTAGTATACAACTGCTGCGACATCGTCATCTCCTCTTCTTCGCCATCAATATCCTCCTCCTTCTATTCCTCCTCCTCCTCCTCCTCCTCCTCGTCATCGTCGTATAATGCTCCAACAAAGAAAGTTCGATCAATTACGGGAACTGAAATCTAAAGTGGATTCCATGACTATGAAAGGCTTGCAGTTGGAAGATTTAGCCAAATTGATTGAGGCACCGTTTGTAACAGAAGATGAGAACTAACGCACTACTTAATACAAGAAAACTGAAGGGCTCTCCCGCACTCACCAATTCCAG